>JANAVB010000114.1:0-67309 GCA_029216955.1 Iris pallida | reverse complement strand
CTCTATCAATTACAAGAGTTCAAGATGGAACCCTTGCTGAAATCTCATAGCCCTCTGGCTCTCCGTTTCTACCATCTCTGGGGCGAACCTACTCAGTCTGCAGAACTCAGCTGCATAAGCATCCACTGTCTTGCCAGCCTGCTTGAGGTTGATAAACTTCTATTGTATCTCGAATTGTGCCACAACCCATAGTACTTCGTCTTGAATCTCACAGTAAAATCATCCCAAGCAATAGGACGTCTGATGCCCACTTCTTCTGATTTCCACTAATCACGTGCGAGGTCCTGAAGTAACAGCTTCACTTGATCCACTCATTCTTCCGCCGAAACCTTAGCCGCTGTCAGAATAGTCTCGATGTCCTTAAGCCATGCATCCGCTGAAATAGCATCTTCCATGCCTTCAAAACGACAAGGGTTATACTTGCAGAATCTGGTTGACGCCACCGAATCAGTCCCCACTTCTCTTTCCAAAGACGTCTGTAATCCTTGGTTGAGTAATACATTCTGCTCTTGCAGCTGAGTGTGCATGTGTTGCTGGGCCAATATCTGATGTTGCTGAGTAGCCATCATCCCTCTTATGATTTCCAGAAGGGCTGGTGTGTCTACTAGCCATAGGTGTAGGCGGAACTGTTGGTGGTGTTGGAACCTCTGGATACTGCGGTCCAGCTATTGGTTCCATTATCACCTCTTCTTGGATGTTCTCTTGAGGTAGTACTGGCCTTTGTTGCTGATCAACATGGTCATGTTGCTCGTGTTTCCCTTGTTGTTGTTGTCTAGCTCTGACAGATACGGATGAGGTGCCCCTAAAAAAGGGACAAAAGAACAATCAAACGATCGGACAGAAAAGATCAATGAAGTCAAAGGATACCAGAATGTCAAGCTAGGGTCGAGAGTAACGAATCATGAGATCAAGGGGAAACATGTGCGATTGAGACATCCTATAAATTAAAACACCCCACAAGTCTGAAATCAGACTTGCATGGGCCACCACTAAAACCTTGTCACACCCCAGAACCAGAATACCGGAGAGCGGGTGAATGACTCAGCCAGCTACGTATTATGGGTAGATGAATACCGTATAATACGATCAATGCTGTCTAAAAGACGAGGGGGTGCATACTATATGAAAGGCTCACTAGGGTTACTCAATATCTATTGTCCCAATCATTCAATAAAAAGTAGTAAGTAGAGAACATGTAAGAATGAGCAGTACGGCATCCCAAACGCTCAGTCAAAATGTTCTTGAGATCTGGCTTTACAAAACATACCCAGATTATAACAAGGTATACACAATCGTTATCAGCTGCAGTCTGACTTAGTTACAATCATGTAAAAGTAAGTATAAGACAGTCCGACTAACATGTCGGTGCCAAGCTGCAAAAAGTAAAGTAAGTAGCAAAACGAGCAGGGAAACAAGGAACCCACTCGTGTCCTCCTGCGATCATCCCTCTAGTATTGACCATCTTGGGGGTGGAAGTAAGCTGAGTACTCGGGAGCTGGCTCTAAATTTGGTCATGCAAAACCAGAGAGGTTAGACCTCAAATAGCAAGTACCACAAAGGAAGCACGACATGAAAAATTAGAACCAGTGATAAGGGTTAAGAATATGATAAATAATGTCTCTACTTGCTACTGGAATTCACACAACATCACGATACTTCTAGCCAACTTCCCAACCAAATAAGGACAGAAGTTGACCCATCATATCCTGACATTCTGCTCATCTTAGTAGTTAACAGAGTAGGTACAGTACACAATAAATCAATTTAAACGGCAGTACAACTACTACAGCTTGCTAACTGTAAGTTTCAAGTTGTCCTGGAAATATGCAATAAGGGATTCCTCAGTTCTTACAATGCACAAGTGTCACCCCCAGTTTTCAGAAACAGGGGTATTTTTTATTTTATATTTTTAAATATTTTTGAAATTTATTTTATTATTTATGATATTATTTTGGGGTTGAAAATTTATTATTTATGATATTGTTTTGGGGTTATTTGAGTCGGGTTCGAATTTTAACTCAATCCGACTTGAAACGGGGACCCGGGGGTTAGTTTGACTCTAGTGGGACCCACACACTAGTTAGGCATGGCCCACATGATATTAATTTTAGTCCACATGATATTAATTTTAGTTAGTAGTTAGACTAATTATTTATGGATATGTTTAGTTTAATTAGAGACTTAAAACTAGACTAAATTGACCTCAACCTTTAACCCATTCCTAATTTAAATCAAATAGATTAGTGGAGGGCATTTTGGACATTCAAATAGGGGACACCTCACCCTTTTTGGGAAGCCACCTATGGGGGGATAAGGAGTGAGTCACTCCTTCATTCATTTGTTTTCATCTACTTTCTCTCTCTTGTTCTTCCCCAAATTAATTTAGAAATGAACCTCCATTGATTTCATCTCCAAATCAACCCTTTCTTCCACCAAATCTTCTTCATTTCTCCTCTACTCCATGGTTAGAGGGTGATAGCCAAGTTTGGGAGGATTCGGATCTCGTTCGTGTCCTTTTAGAATCTATACGTGTCGGTGTCGTATCGGAAGCATTTTCCTTTGAATCTCTCTTTCGGAAGGTATAATCTCTCTCTAATCCATCCCTACATGCATATAAAAATATTTTGAACCCATAGAAATGATCCCCATGGTTGTATCTCCATTTGCGTCCATTTCGTGTCCATTTGGAGGTCATAGGAGTGTCCTTTGTGTTGTGGTTGTGTCCATGTGGGAAAACTCCAAATTTGGACACACTATGTGTTATTGTTATGTATGAATGAATTATTACATGTTTAATCTCATATTTTTGTATTGGAGATGTGTTCTATAGTGTCTCATATATATATATTAGTGTAAAGAGTGAGTTCTTGATATATTATGTTATATACTTGTGTTTCTTTTGTCTCAAACTACCTAAATTCGTCATAATATTTATCCACGTTTTAGTAGCAATAGCAACTTAGAAATATCATAACTTTTAGCTTAAAACTCTGATTTATCTTCAGTTTTTTTTAAAAGAACCGTATCGAAGTTAGCTTTCTAAATTATATTTTAATAAACTAAATTCGTTCTGAAACTTTCTGTAAAATTATTTGAGTGTCAGCTGTACGAAAGACTAACACGTTTCGGTGTTTTTTGCGATTCCGGGAACTTTCGGACACGAAAATGCGTTCCGTTTAAAGTTTTGGAAAGTTAACACAAAGATCTATAACATAATTTAATCCTAGAATTTAATGAATGCTTAATTTGTACAGTATTAATTTTAAGTAGAAGATTACTATACGACATATGCATTTTGTGTATCCTTGTATGTACAAATATGTATGTATGCATGTGTATATATATATATATGTGTGTGTGTTAAGAGAATGTAATATAATATAGAGTATGCATAAATGATATAATGTATGAAAGTATATAATGTATTCAAATATGTATGTATAGGTGCATGAATGAATGAATGAATGAATGAATGCAATGCATGAATGAATGGATGAAGTGCAAGCATGGGTAATGCAAGGTATTGAAACATGTATGCAAGTATCCATATGAGTAAGTAACGTAATCAAGTATGAATGTATGCTATATATGAATGCCAACATGATAGGAATATATGATGCCATATTAGCACTTAGCACCATGTTCATATGTTAAAACCCCCTTCTACATGTTGACAGTAACCCCAAGCATGAATACACATAAAACCTACTTACTGTTATGAGTAAACCCTTTGATGTATAAATAAACCCTTTTGTTATGATTAACACCCACACACACACATGCTAAACCTATGCTTTACATGTTATTTCTTCTATGTGACACAATGAACCATTTCTAAATGTTATCCTTCTAACATAATACCCTCACACTTGAACACATTGTAATGCTATGTACACATTGCCATATCCACATTCATGTATCACTCACTCCTTGTCTTTATGCACCTTGCTTGTAATAAAAATATATGAATATATGTAATGTGTGTTTGATAACTTGTGTAGCTTTATGATTTTGTGTGAGTGTTAGTCTAGGCTTGGTTACGCCTAATGAGACTTGTTAGTCTAGGTTTAGACCTAGTACTGCTTAGTTAACCTAATTTGACTAGTACGGTTGACCAGAGTTGACCAAGAGTTGACTTTGACCTTGAATGACCTAGAATCATGTAGAATGCATAGTAGAGCTTTATTTTACCATTTTGGACTTGTTGTGACTTGTGCTATTCTAAATATGAGCCAAACACCTCTCTTCGGACAATACATTTCCTTTGGACATTCAGATAGCAGATGAGTACATTCTCTGATCATTTCATATCCTGCTTAGAATTATTTTCCTGCTTTAAATTACTTTACTTGATACTGTCACATTGGTCACACGGATTGGTACTATATGGATCCTTTCTTGAGATGTTATCCTCAGGGAGCATCGGGTACTTCATGTTTTGTGCGTTTCACTTACATGACGCATCACTATGCTTCGTTGGTTCATTGATCACTTGTGACATGTACTCTCATGATCACAGAGTCTCCTTGAATCTCCCATTTATGGGCATTCCTAGAATCACCCATTTATGGGCATCCATGTATCACCCCTTGTGGGCCATTACATGGAATCATAACATAACCTGGCTGGATCCTTGTGTATTGATTGGGGGTACGGGGGAGTAGAAGTAGACATGTGAATAATACCCAAGTAGTATCTCATCAGAATCACTCCGTAGTGTCTCATCAGAATCTCCTATGCCATTTACATGTCTATATTGTACTCTGACTCACTAGCCATTGTTAGTTCTCTATTGTATAGTAGTATTTCTATTACAGTTCTCTCTTTCTGTATATACTATATTTTCCTTCAGTATCTGTATCTTACTTTACTGCATGATTATATTTTCTAACCTGCTATGAACTGTTGAGATGTATTATGCTCGCTCCTGTCCTGACTGGACCCGTTGATAAATTTTACAGATAGCCTGGAGGTTGCCTGCTAACCTAGAGGAGACACAGTAGAGGTTGTATAGATAGCTAGGTTTTGCTTATAGCTTATTTTCAGTTGTTTTGAGTTGTATTTATGGATTACTGTATTTGAGCTTTGAGATGTATTTCTGGGTTTGTGTATCTTAGACACTTAGACTTCTATCTACTGTATCTCTTTTAGATTTTTTGTTTTATCTATCTTCCATTATGCTCTACCTTAGATGTGATTGAGTTTACATTCTGCTATGTCACCCCCATTTGGGGAGTATAAACTGCTTAGCCTTATACTGTTAAATGCATGAGACCTAGGACAACGTTCTACCGCCGACACTGCGGCGTAGGCTGGATGTACCCACTTCTCGTGCACTTACTTTAGGGTGCGGGTCGTGACACGTTTTAGTGGTGGCCCATGCAGGTCAAGTTTGTGTAGTGGTATTCGAACTAGAGTACCACTACAGCCTGCAGTAGGATTAGAATATATTTTGAAGGTACTCAATCACAGTTAGGATCCTTGAGAGATTCCTGGGACGACCCTTGAGAATCTTATTTTAACTTCGATTTAAAAACTCTTCTTCCTTTGATTTGATTTATCTTTACTTTCTGTTGTTGAACTTGATTTTGATGGATTATTGTTGAATTTGAGTTTGTAGTTATTGATTTTGATGATGATTGTTGAGTTTTGAATCTTGATGTTAGATGTTGCATTCGAGTTTGTATTTATATGACTTGATGGATTTTTGTTCATTTTTGAATCTTGATGTTTGTTGATAAATTTGATTTTTGGGTATTCATTGTTGATTTAATTTAATTTTTGTCAAGATGAAATTATATGGGCTAGGTCATCTAAGTTTTGGAATCTAGTCTTCTATAGTCATATTAGCCAGCATGGTGAGGACATATAGTCTGATTTTGGATATATTTCTGGGTGTGGGAATTGAAGGTTTTCGCAGCCAAGCTAGCGGCATCGCAAAAATGTTAAATACCATGATTCTAGTGGTATGTGCCGAAGTCGAGGACTCTGTGATTATCGTAGCCTTGCTTACTAGTATGACGAGGATTTAGAGTACCATGATGTTGGATAGACGCATATGATTATCAGATTATACCTTAAAAGTTTTCGAACATGTTTTCTCTACTTTTGTTTCAGTCCTTAAAAAAAAGAATTATTATTTGTTTTGTTTTGTTTTGCTTCTCATTATTTAACTTAGGAGTAACTTTAGCTATTTTTTTATAAACCTTTGTGTAACTTCTTGCTATGAGTTTCTTCATAATACAATGAATCGATGATTTTGCTAGACCTTATCTTGGATTTGATATTATAGCTCTGGTTTTAAAATAGTTCCTTCTTTTAAACAGATAAGCAGAACAGATTCTATTATCATTCTCTTCCTGCCAATATTTTATTTCTATCATTCTTTGTCTTATATAACTGTCCTGATTACATCAATTCTCTGTCTCGTATCTAATTCTATCAGCTACTTTGAAACCCTTGAATCTTTATATCATTTTACCTGAGAAATATTGAGGAAGTGCCGTAAATCATCTAGTTCGAAAATGACGTAATTGGTTATCATATGACAATATTGTAGGAATCAAAATGTTGGATGTCAAATATGAAAATTTGAGATGGAGATGTGGTAAAGGTTTAGAATGAAATCGAGAGATAAATGTTATCAATTTAGAAACAATCACAGAAAATTTTGGTTATGAGTAATTCATGGATGTGTTTCAAAAAAAAATACTAATGAGGATATTAGAGGTCAACCTAGTTTTGAAAACTTAGAAAATTTTGGTTATTGATTCTTGGGAACTTCTACTCTAAGACTATGTAGAAATTTAGTAATGGAAAAGAGAATTTAATTGTATTCGATGATCTTGCGAAATTGAACTGTAGAAGCATGGAAAATATTGCTTTTAGTCCCACATCGGAAAGGAGAAGAAGAAAGGGCTTACTCCATTCTATAAATAGAGCCCCCTTACCTCCTTTGAAAAGGGCACCAACTTCTCTTCCCTCCTTCCAAACTTGGACTCTTCCTATTGCGCACCTTCGGGTGCTAAGTAGAAGAAGTCTAGGGCAGCGCGGGCTCTTCGGGCTCAGTCAGCTGTCCCAACCTCTGACCATCACGAGCGTCCCGCTAAGTGGGCCTCTGATGGAAAGTTGTACAAAGCCGCTCGTGTCCAGCCCCCGGCGGCAAACGGACAGAGTGGTTCTCAAGAGTCTCCCAACAAAGATCGAGGGTAAGTGTTTCTATTAGCCCCACATCAGGGAGCAAACATGATACCTACGTACTCGTGTGTTCGGGATACCCGGGCCCACAAAGCGAGTGCACGGGCTGATCAAGACATTCCTCATGCGAGTCATGAGACGTCCTTCATGCGGCTCGGTCATGAGACATTCCTCATGCAGCTCGGTCATGAGACGTCCTTCATGCGGCTTGGTCATGAGACGTCCTTCATGCGGCTCGGTCATGAGACGTCCTTCATGCGGCTCGGTCATGAAACGTTCTTCATGCGGCACAGAACTCAGGAAGCTTCATGCGGCTCAAAATCAGACGAGCTTCATGCGGCTCAGGAGTCCCATGCGGCTCAAACACATAGGCAGCTCGAGTAAACTCCATGCGGCTCAGAGAGAGAGGCCACGTGGCATTCAAAACAGCTGTGCTCAACGTTGGACGCATTTAATGTTCTGACGGCTGACAGCTGACAGATGACAGACCTGACATAAAGTTGTCATAATGACTGACACGAAAAGCAGAATTTTTCTAGGAAATAAGGAAAATCTTCACCAATACGGCGCTGTCTACCAAGCTTCGAGGCAGGTCCATGCGGCCAGACTAGACGAGTTCATGCGGCCAGTGCAAAGAAATCTATGCGGTTCAAACCATGAAGGCCCCCATGCGGCTCAGCCATGAAGAAACCCATGCGGCTCGGCCATGAAGACTCTCGTACGGCTCGGCCATGAACATATTCATGCGGCTCGGTCATGAACATATTCATGCGGCTCGGTCATGACAACCTTCATGCGGTTCGAGTGTAGAGACTATTCATGCGGCTCGGCCATGAAATCTTCCATGCGGCTCGGTCATGACGACCTTCATGTGGCCCAAATATGAACACTCCTCAGTGGCTCAATAATGATGACAGGACACGTGTCCTAAACATAATCAAATTTGGGTCAGATTCTAATAATTTGGGACACGTGGCAAGAGAATGAATTAAATTGATTCATTTAGATTTGCAGACATCAGCAAATCATCATGATGGAGATTTATTGCAATCAACATTTATTATTGATAGGATTTGGCATAATCCACATTAATGGTCCAGATCCTTCACACTCAAGACTAATGGTCCAGATTGATCAATCACCAGGCCGCCGCCACTTTGAGAACGGGTAATCAGCCAAACCCTAATGATGCTTCCCCACTATTATAAATAGCAGGGTGCCATTCCCTTGCAAAAGACACAGAGTAAAAAAAAAAGAGGAGAGAGAGAGAGGTCGGCAACAAAAGAATAAAAAAATAAGAAGAGAGAGATCTACACAGAGAGAGCTCCCCCCTTTCTTCTTGATACTCACAGAGAGAGAGAAGCCAGGAGAGCAACCTGAGGAGAGTAAGAAGAGCCTTTCTTCGTCAACGCCAAGCAGATCTTCCCCGAGCCAAGGCTGCATACTGATCGTCCAAGGAGTAAGGCAGAGCGGCCGTCGCTTTCCCGAGCCTCTATCGTCACCCCCAGAATCAAAAATAAACAATCGTACTTAGTCTGCTGTACCTAGGTTTTCGTCCCTAGACTTTCTTTGTACGAGCGAGTTTATATTGTGAGTCTAAGTTCAGTCCTCCGATAATTGTTCTGTTCTTTTACAATCAATGGCAAACACGATGGCGACTCTGCTGGGGAACTAACTTCTCCACGGCTGAGGAGTTGGTGACGCAATCGGATGCAGCCAAACTTGGCTCCACACAACAGAAGATGGTCGTCCGCTTCGACCAACAGGCGTTCGAAGAGATACTCTCTGAAGGCAACGCTGGCCCGGTCCAGAAACGCACCCGCACCACGAAGGCTCGCAAAGAGTGGAGGCCAAAGTCATTTGCTCCTCCCCAAGCCCTCGATGGGATACCCTCGGTCGCTCAAGACGGCGAGAAATATTCTCCTGCGGCCCCACTTCAGATCGCAGACACCTCTGCTGCCCCCAAGTCCGGCAGAAGAAAACACTATGATGCTGGACTTGCAGGGGCAAAGAGGGTCTCTGCTCAACCTGAACCGCAGAAGGGTATTAGCCGCAGAAAGAAAATCCATGCGGCCACAACCGTCAACCACACAAAGAAAACTTATGCGGCCACTTCTGTCAGCCGCATAACTTATGCAGCTACAGTTCCCAACCGCATGGATGAGATTCATGCGGCTAGTAAAGTCAACCGCTTGCAGAAAACCCATGCGGCCACAGATGCCAACCGCATGCGGACAGCCTGCACGGCCGTGACTCCTAACCGCATAAGAACTCGTCCACAACAGAAGACAGTCGCATGCAGATAGCCTGCACGGCACCCAACGCTAGCCGCATAGCGTCTCTACCGCGCTTCTCTCGATCAGTTTTCGACCGACTCTCATGCGGTCCTAACTCTGATCACTCGCTGGATGAGAATCCAGACTCTGTGATACCTAATGTGGACTCTTCCTATTACGCACCCACAAGTGCTAAAAAGAAAAAGTCTAGGGCAGCGGGGACTCATCAAGTCCAGACAGCTGCCCCAACCTCTGACTATCGGGGCATCCCGCTGAGTATCACGCGGGCCTCTGACGGGAAGTTGTATAAAACCACTCGAGTCCAGCCCCCGGCGGCAAACGGACAAAGTGGTTCCTCTGACCTGCGTGAAGCTATCCTCCACAAACGCAAGGAAAGAGAAGGAGCCTCAGCGTGCAGAGAGTCCTCACAGGGACGTCACTGCACCCAGATTATCGTCAACTGCTGTTGCAACAACACGGCAGTAACAGAAGACCGGCCATCCGTCTTCCAAAGATTACAACATCCGAGCTCGGAAGACGAGGCACCTCCCGTTGCCTCCTGCAATTCCGCGCGAAAGTCCCCGTGGAGGGGAGAGGGAAGAAGACAAGCATCTCAGCCCAAAGGTGTCAACTATTGCAGCTAAGAAGCCGTCGTCTAAAGGATTATCCTCTACTGGAGTATTCCAACACACCCGTTCAAAGACGAAAACTGCTACAGTAGGAAGTTCGCCGTCTACGTCATTGGGGGTCGTCGGAACTGGGGGTAGCACTCCTCCAAACCTCTACGACAACCCGACATTCCAAGAAGACAGACTGGAGGAAGCAAATCCTCCGACGGATACAACAGATACCGACGTCCTCGAGGACGTCCTAAATGAAGCAAGTTCTGAAGCTGGGGGTACTGTTCCTTCCGAGTCCGAACCTGAAGAGAACATCCCCACATATCCGATGATTTCTCGATGCATGAGTATGACTCGGAGGGCATGTCCGCCACCTCTCCTTCTGTCTCCTCACGTGAGGACGGTATTCATGCAGACAACAGCCAAGGTGGTTCCGGCGATCGCCAACGTATCGACACTTTGGAGGCCATACTGTACGCCTTGGTCAAGTCCGTAGATGAGATCAAAGCGGCACTTCCTACTCTGCAGGGAGTGACACCTGGTCAGACAAGCACGGGTCCCACGAACAACATAGATTCAAATTCAGCGGCACCAAACCCGGGCAATAATGCTCCCGAGATAACGGCCCCTACCGCGACAGATGAGGCCCGAGAAGTAAGGAGAGAGGTTCAGGAGCTTCGAGCGATGTTCCACGCCCGAGAAAATTCTCAAGACCTCAGAATACGGCAACCATACCCAGCTGAATGGAGGGATGTGTCCTTTCCCCCAAGATATAAGCCGTTCAATATCAACCCATATGATGGTAAGACTTCAGCAAGCCGGTACATCACTTACTTTGAGGTCACTACCGACCATCTGCCCCATGAGGACGCCATCCTCACACGGTTATTCATTGGGGCACTGGAAGGAGTCACCTTCGATTGGTACCGCAACCTGCCAGATAATTGCATCTACCTTCGCTGGCTTCAAGCGCTTGTTCTTGGAGAGGTTCTATGAGGTAGGGCAGGACGTCACGATGTCTACCCTCATGGACGTCGTCCAAGGAGAGAAAGAGCTGACAAGAATTACATTGAGCGGTTTCGTCAAACCGCAATGAAGTTACCATCTGGCAACCCGGACTCTTCCTTGATTGAAATTTGCCAAAAGAGACTACTCCCAACAATTAGTCTCTGGATGGGCGAAAGTCAATTCAAGGACTGGAAGGCCTTTATCATCAGCGCTACAAGTGCCGAGGAACGATTGAAGAAAGCTCGCCAACTGGGGTTGCATATCTCAGAGGGAGAGAACAAGGGGAAGCGTCCCAACGCCAGCAACGAATGGGGGTAGCCCCTCCAACCGAGACAACAAAGGCAAGCAGGCCATGGTGACCGATACAGCCCAGAAGCCCGAGCACAGCCAGCGGACAAACAATGGCCTCAAATCACTTATTCTTCGAAGACGGCCACGTCAAGCCTATCTTGGACATGCTTATACAAGGAGATAGAATTCAGCTTCCTCCACCAAGGCGGGAACCTCGGCCTGCTGATTTGGAAAATCCGAAGTTCTGCCATTACCACCGCTACGTCCACCATGCTACACACGACTGCTACCAACTGAAACGGTATATCCAGAACCTCATCGATTCAAACGCTCTGGCTATCGACTTCGAGGAGGTAACCGTAGCAGCCAACATGGTGTCCGTACAATTGGCAATTTCCTCCAACAGACTCAAGACGGTGTCATGCCCATCCCTCTGGCAACAATGGAAATCACTAACCTTCCGCCTGCCCGTGATCAAACTCCCGGCCTAATACCCCTCACCACATCACGAGGGGAGATCATGTGGGTCCATCCGGACCTAGTCCATGAGGTGACTCAGCCCACTTTATCCTCTAAAAAGAAAAGTGGAAAGGTCAGATCATGCCGCACCGCCTCGGCAGAGGAGGGAGGAAGTCTCAGCCGTCACTACCCGATCTGGAGCACAAGCCCAACCAGTGGCCGAGAATCCGACTAATGATCAGCAGCCCACAAACGCTGATACTCCGGGACCGGCTCAGCCTTCGACGACCGACAAGCCTAGGCCGAAGGAGACTCGCTTCGACAAATCTCTCCGAAAGGAGACACCTCAGGGGCTGGAGAGGCCCTATAACTTCGACATCTTGGCACAATTGGCTAACACACCGGCCAAATTGTCCTTATACGAACTCCTGAGACTCTCAAAAGATGTCCGCACAGCTCTAAGTGAGGCGCTCCAAAATGCCGACGCATACTTGGCTCAGGTCAACCTCACGGGAGATAATCAGCCTACAGATCTCCAAGATAGTGCGTGTACAGGTGCAATGCCCAATATCGTCTTCTCTCCGCAGGATATGCTCATCAAAACTAACCTGCACGATCGCCCATTGTACTACACTGGATACATCGGCGACGTAAAGGTAGACCGAATGCACATTGACCCCGGGTCCTCCATAAGCATCATTCCGAAGGGTCTGCTACATCATCTTCGCATTCCAATGCATCGCCTGACGCCTACAAGCACCGCCATTAGCGGTTTCAATTCGGGCAGGAGCTACCCAATAGGGAAGATTCGCTTGAAATGTCAGATTGGCGATCTCCAATCAGAAGTCACCTGCTACGTCATAGATGCCGACACTTCTTACAATATCCTTCTGGGGCGGCCTTGGATACACGATTACATGATCGTGCCTTCCACGCTACACCAGTGCTTCAAATATGTCGATAAGCACGGCTTCGTGAGGACAGAGTTTGCTGATATCGATCCCTTCAAGGGGGTCGAATCTTATTACTCAGACTCCTGTCTGTACGAAAAATCAAAGAAGCATCTGGTCGAAGAGGAGGTGCAAGCTCACACCAAGACAACCACAAGATCAGAAGAACCCTGACGATCCATCTCCAGGCTCGCAAACCGGGCAGTTCTACACCCCTTACGGCTACTCTGCGTAAGGACGCAATCAGTCTATCGGCGCAAGAAGAGCAGATGAGAATCCGGCTGCCGAGGTCTGGCCAAGTGCCGAGACCCATACCAGGGCCTTTTACCATCAGACTACCGAGAGTCGGTCAGCTCCAAGCGGAGAAGCTCAATCCCTCCGATAGACCTCTGACGATACGCCTGCCTAAGAAAGGTCGTCACCCCGATGCGAGGTCTGACACTTCAAGCGAACCAGCCACTCCTCGCTCCACGTCAAGTGCCAAACTGGGGGTCGCTAGTCCGCCAACAACTCCACGATCTACTCCATCAACTGAACCCCTGATGATCAAGTTGCCCAAATCATCCTCTCAGTCTGCATTTACACAGGGGGTGGCTGAAGAAGAGTTGGAGCTGGCCAATTATGTGGCTGCTCACACTGAGACTTGCTCATGTTGCCCATCAACGGCAACTTCCTGAAAAGTATTACGTCCGAAACGACATCCAAAAAAAAAAAAAAATCCCTGATGATTGAGTTATGTACCCCCCCGGTACCGCTGAACTCACATCCACTCCAGATTATCTAGTCATGTACCCGCTGGTACCACTGAACTCACATCCACATTCTCTCCAGATCACCGAGTCATGTACCTGCTGGTACCGCTGAACTCATATCCACAAAATTCTAAACTACCGAGTCATGTACCCTCTCGTACCGCTGAACTCACCTCCTCCTTCCACAAAAATCCCAAACTACCAAGTCATGTACCCTGGTACCTTTGAACTTACACTTTGATCACAAAATTTATGGATTGTCGAGTTATGTACCCGCTGGTACCCCTGAACTTACATCCCGGTCACTCTTTTAGGGAGAACGTTATGTATAAACATACCTCTGAACTTTTTTCCTGGAAGGGATCCTCCCTCATGATCCACTACCCGCACTCCCAGTGCAAAAAGGGTAACAGATCCACAAATTTCAAAACGGCCATGTCCTCATTACCTCTGAGTCGTTCCATTTCCGCCAAAAACAAATCACCCCTTTACATAGAACTTCATGTCCTCATTACCTCTGAGTCGTTCTATGTACCCCTCTTCATTGAGCCCACTCCTGCCATGTCCTCATTACCTCTGAGTGGGAAGGCTCCGTCGAAGAAAACTTCATACTTGCCATGTCCTCATTACCTCTGAGTAAGTATGTCGATTCCCTTTCAACCTATTATTTGTACCCACAACCGGAGTACGCCAAAGATAATAGGTCCACAAATATCCTCCGTTGAGTTTTCTCCTGCCATGTCCTCATTACCTCTGAGTAGGAAGATTCCGCGGTGAAAAAAAACCCTCATGCTTGCCATGTCCTCATTACCTCTGAGTAAGTATGTTGGTTCCTTTTCATCCTATTATCCGTATCCTAAGCCAGGGTACGCCAAGGATAATAGGCCCACAAATGTCCTCTGTTGACCACAAATGTCCTCTGTTGACCACAAATGTCCTCTGTTGACCACAAATGTCCGCTGTTGACCACGAATATCTTCCGTGAAGTCTCCCCAGCCATGTCCTCATTACCTCTGAGCAGAAGATTCTACGGTAAAACCCTCATGCTTGCCATGTCCTCATAACCTCTGAGCAAATATGTTGGTTTCCTTTCATCCTATTATCCGTATCCTGAACCAGGGTACGCCAAGGATAATAGGTCCACAATATCCCTTGCTAAGCTTCTTAGCATAAATCCACCATCTCACCATGTCCCGGGAGCCCAGCTGCTCTACGGCATTCTTTTTCCCAATACCGAGAGCACCCATGACCACTTTGCCATGGCTATTCCAGATATCCTGACCAAACTTGTTATCCGTACCTAAAACCAAGGTACGCCAGGGTAACAGGTCCACAAATAATCCCCCAGCAGGTCCAATTCCACAAACACCACAAGTACAAGAAAGAGAAGATGAGTTGAAACATGCTCATTTATTCAAAATTCAAAGTACTACATCATCTGGGATCACACCCTTGACAAAAAAAAAAAAAAAAACAGAAAACTGTTCACTGCTATGGTATTCTTTCGCTCGATACCAAGAACCTCCATATCCGCCTTACCGCGGAGTTGTCCTAGGTATCCCTATCAAACTTATTATCCGTACCTAAAACCAAGGTATGCCAAGGATAATAGGCCCACAAATGTCCTCTGCTGACCACAAATGCCGTACTAGGTCCCTTAGTACATCCACATCTTTCCTCATCACATGCTTTCGGAGCCCAGCTGTTCCATAGCATTCTTTCACCCAATGCATAGAACTCCCATGTTGATAGCACCTCTGAGTTGTTCTATGTATCCTCATTCGAGTTCGCTCCTACCATGTCCATATCACCTCTGAGTAGGAAAGCTCTACCATCAACCTTATATTTACCACGTCCATACCACCTCTGAGTAAATATGATGGTTCCCTCTCTCAACTTATTATCCGTACCTAAAACCAAGGTACGCCAAGGATGATAAGTCCACATAACATCCCCAGCGGAAGTACCAAACCTATCACGTCCATGCTACCTCTGATTGGATTGCCACACCTAAACAAATCTACTTTCCATGCTTCTTATTCAAAGTGTTCCAAATTTGCAATTTGGAAACTTTGAAGGGGGTCCTGTAGAAGCATGGAAAATATTGCTTTTAGTCCCACATCGGAAAGGAGAAGAAGAAAGGGCTTACTCCATTCTATAAATAGAGCCCCCTTACCTCCTTTGAAAAGGGCACCAACTTCTCTTCCCTCCTTCCAAACTTGGACTTCTATTGCGCACCTTCGGGTGCTAAGTAGAAGAAGTCTAGGGCAGCGCGGGCTCTTCGGGCTCAGTCAGCTGTCCCAACCTCTGACCATCACGAGCGTCCCGCTAAGTGGGCCTCTGATGGAAAGTTGTACAAAGCCGCTCGTGTCTAGCCCCCGGCGGCAAACGGACAGAGTGGTTCTCAAGAGTCTCCCAACAAAGATCGAGGGTAAGTGTTTCTATTAGCCCCACATCAGGGAGCAAACATGATACCTACGCACTCGTGTGTTCGGGATACCCGGGCCCACAAAGCGAGTGCACGGGCTGATCAAGACATTCCTCATGCGAGTCATGAGACGTCCTTCATGCGGCTCGGTCATGAGACATTCCTCATGCAGCTCGGTCATGAGATGTCCTTCATGCGGCTCGGTCATGAGACGTCCTTCATGCGGCTCGGTCATGAGACGTCCTTCATGCGGCTCGGTCATGAAACGTTCTTCATGCGGCACAGAACTCAGGAAGCTTCATGCGGCTCAAAATCAGACGAGCTTCATGCGGCTCAGGAGTCCCATGCGGCTCAAACACATAGGCAGCTCGAGTAAACTCCATGCGGCTCAGAGAGAAGCCACGTGGCATTCAAAACAGCTGTGCTCAATGTCTGGACGCATTTAATGTTCTGACGGCTGACAGCTGACAGATGACAGACCTGACATAAAGTTGTCATAATGACTGACACGAAAAGCAGAATTTTTCTAGGAAATAAGGAAAATCTTCACCAATACGTGCTGTCTACCAAGCTTCGAGGCAGGTCCATGCGGCCAGACTAGACGAGTTCATGCGGCCAGTGCAAAGAAATCTATGCGGTTCAAACCATGAAGGCCCCCATGCGGCTCAGCCATAAGAAACCCATGCGGCTCGGCCATGAAGACTCTCGTGCGGCTCGGCCATGAACATATTCATGCGGCTCGGTCATGAACATATTCATGCGGCTCGGTCATGACAACCTTCATGCGGTTCGAGTGTAGAGACTATTCATGCGGCTCTGTCATGAAATCTTCCATGCGGCTCGGTCATGACGACCTTCATGTGGCCCAAATATGAACACTCCTCATGCGGCTCAATAATGATGACAGGACACGTGTCCTAAACATAATCAAATTTTGGGTCAGATTCTAATAATTTGGGACACGTGGCAAGAGAATGAATTAAATTGATTCATTTAGATTTGCAGACATCAGCAAATCATCATGATGGAGATTTATTGCAATCAACATTTATTATTGATGGGATTTGGCATAATCCACATTAATGGTCCAGATCCTTCACACTCAAGACTAATGGTCCAGATTGATCAATCACCAGGCCGCCGCCACTTTGAGAACGGGTAATCAGCCAAACCCTAATGATGCTTCCCCACTATTATAAATAGCAGGGTGCCATTCCCTTGCAAAAGACACAGAGTCAAAAAAAAAAGAGGAGAGAGAGAGAGGTCGGCAATAAAAGAATAAAAAAATAAGAAGAGAGAGATCTACACAGAGAGAGCTCCCCCCTTTCTTCTTGATACTCACAGAGAGAGAAGCCAGGAGAGCCCGAGGAGAGTAAGAAGAGCCTTTCTTCGTCAACGCCAAGCAGATCTTCCCCGAGCCAAGGCTGCATACTGATCGTCCAAGGAGTAAGGCAGAGCGGCCGTCGCTTTCCCGAGCCTCTATCGTCACCCCCCAGAATCAAAAATAAACAATCGTACTTAGTCTGCTGTACCTAGGTTTTCGTCCCTAGGCTTTCTTTGTACGAGCGAGTTTGTATTGTGAGTCTAAGTTTAGTCCTCCGAATTGTTTTGTTCTTTTACAATCAATGGCAAACATGAACTAGATATTGTAAGAGGGTGACTAGAGACAGAGAGAACACAAGGATTTTAAGTTATAGGAATTATTTTTAGAGGAAAAAAAAACTGTAGAATTCAAAAAGAATAATTGAAGGTGAACGTTGAAGAAAATATGAAGGTTGATTTATAAACAAGAATAAATTTGTATGACATAGTGGTATTAGAGTTAAGTAAATACGAGACTTGATTGAAACAAGTACAAGGATTTTATAAACTGGATTTAGAGGTTTCGGATCTAATTTAGAACGAGGTGAAGGAATTTGGAAATTTGATTAAATGAATAAGTGTTGATACCTAATTAAGAGGGGTATGCTTCGTGGAAAATGTTTTAGAAGTTTGGAATTTTGTCTATGGTGATTGTGGTAAAGGTTTAGATGACTGAAGTTATAAAATTTTTTGAGGATAGTCATATAACGGTTGATTTTTATATTAGGATTTGTGAGAAAAATATGATTGGCAAATGGTAAACTGATAGTATCAGAGAGAGATGACTAACTGACTTTCGTATGAAATTTCTTATTTTTCCCTAAAAGGGTCTTTCAATACCATTGAATCCTAGTTTCCTTAATCACGACCAAATCGACTTCGATTATCTTTTCTTATCATATTAATATCTTGGGTTGTACTCAATTGAATTAAATTTGATTGTGACCTGAATCTCCATCCTTGTATACTCGTTCTCAGACTTTGTTGAACCCGTCCTCCATATTGCCCAAGTCTTGATTTCCCCAATTGATCAACTTAGATCGTATCGAGACTAAATATTCTTAATATATATGTGATTGGATTTCCATGCAATTGACTTTCATTCAACTTCTGATTTTGATTTTTTTTAATAGTACCCCTTTATAGATAATTGGTAGTTATCTTTATTTATTTATTTAATTATTTTGATGAGTACCAGTTTTTATGTAGGATGATAGACTGCCTTACAGTTTTGATGATTTGTTATTTCTATAACTTTTCTAGTTTAGCACCCTAGATTGCTTGTGTGTTTTGATACCCTATGACCGTTTTGGTTAGCATGACTAGTATACCTAGATGAACTTCACTACCACCGTATGCCATGATCCTGTATGTCATCCTCTTAAATCGTATGATTGTTTAAGTTCTGAGACTTTGATTGTGGGGGGTTTGACCTAGAAGGAGTATTAACATTTTAATTTCGAGGACAAAATTTTTCTAAGGTGGGTAGACTTGTAACACCCAGTTTTCTAAAATGGGTAATTTTAAAATTTTATAATTTTAATCATTTATTGATTTGACATTTAAATCATGATATGATTTTTGGTAATTTTTAAATCATTTTAAAGCAATTTAAAAATGACTTGTGATTTTGATATTTTGCTAGTGAAACCCTAGAGACTGTTTGACCTAGAGCCTAACCATATGATTAGGATGTTTTAATGTCATTTCTGGTCTAAGGATATTTTGCATTTGACCTCTTTGAATTATTTTGATATTTATTGCGTTGGTGATTGTTGATTTTGACCTTTGATAGGTGTGATTTTGTGATGGTTTTGTGTCCGTAGCGGACACGTATCAGTTTTTACTTACAAATGTTTGATGTGCCTCAAAGAGATTTTTTTTTATTGCTGATTTTTTTTTTGAAAAGTATTTGAATGAGATTGTTTTCTGCATGTGTTTCCTGTGATTGCTTTGTTTTAATTTCGAGGACGAATTTCTTTAAGGTGGATAGATTTGTCACCCCAAGTTTTCAGAAATATGGGTATTTTTGTCATTTTACATTTTTGAATATTTTTGAAATTTATTTTATTTATGATATTATTTTGGGGTTGAAATTTATTTTATTATTTATGATTATTTTTGGGGTTATTTGAGTCGGGTTCGAATTTCAACTCAATTCGACTTGAAACGGGGACCCGGGGGTAGTTTGACTCTAGTGGGACCCACACACTAGTTAGGCATAGCCCACATGATATTAATTTTAGTCCACATGATATTAATTTAGTTAGTAGTTAGAATAATTATTTATGGATATGTTTAGTTTAATTAGAGACTTAAAACTAGACTAAATTGACCTCAACCTTTAACCCATTCCTAATTTAAATCAAATAGATTAGTGGAGGACATTTTGGACATTCAAATAGGGGACACCTCACCCTTTTTGGGCAGCCACCTATGGGGAATAAGGAGTGAGTCACTCCTTCATTCATTTGTTTTCATCCACTTTCTCTCTCTTGTTCTTCCCCAAATTAATTTAGAAATGAACCTCCATTGATTTCATCTCCAAATCAACCCTTTCTTCCACTAATCTTCTTCATTTCTCCTCTACTCCATGGTTAGAGGGTGGTAGCCAAGTTTGGGAGGATTCGGAGCTCGTTCGTGTCCTTTTAGAATCTCTACGTGTCGGTGTCGTGTCGGAAGGATTTTCCTTTGAATCTCTCTTCCGAAAGGTATAATCTCTCCTCTAATCCATCCCTACATGCATATAGAAATATTTTGAACCCATAGGAATGACCCCCATGGTTGTATCTCCATTTGTGTTCATTTCGTGTCCATTTGGAGGTCATAGGAGTGTCCTTTGTGTTGTGGTTGTGTCCATGTGGGAAAGCCCAAATTTGGACACACTATGTGTTGTTGTTATGTATGAATGAATTATTTCATGTTTAATCTCATATTTTTTGTATTGGAGATGTGTTCTATAGTGTCTCATATATATATATTAGTGTAGAGAGTGAGTTCTTGATATATTATGTTATATACTTGTGTTTCTTTTGTCTCAAACTACCTAAATTCGTCATAATATTTATCCACGTTTTTAGTAGCAATAGCAACTTAGAAATATCATAACTTTTAGCTTAAAACTCCAATTTATCTTCCGTTTTTTTTAAAAGAACCGTATCGAAGTTAGCTTTCAAATATATATTTTAATAAGCCAAATTCGTTCTGAAACTTTCTGTAAAATTATTTGAGTGTCAGCTGTACGAAAGACGAACGCGTTTCGGTGTTTTTGCGATTCCGGGAGCTTCCGGACACGAAAATGCGATCCGTTTAATGTTTCGAAAAGCTAACACAAAGATCTATAATCTACTTTAATCCTAGAATTTAATGAATACTTAATTTGTACAGTATTGATTTTAAGTAGAAGATTACTATACGACATATGCATTTTGTGTATCCTTGTATGTACAAATATGTATGTATGCATGTGTACAAATATGTATGTATGTATGCATGTGTGTATATATATATATATATATATATATATATAATATATGTGTGTGTGTGTGTGGTGTGTGTGTGTGGTGTGTGTGTGTGTGTGTGTGTTAAGAGAATGTAATATAATATAGAGTATGCATAAATGATATAATGTATGAAAGTAATAATGTATTCAAATATGTATGTATAGGTGCATGAAAGAATGAATGAATGAATGAATGAATGCAATGCATGAATGAATGGATGAAATGCAAGCATGTGGTAATGCAAGGTATTGAAACATGTATGCAAGTATCCATATGTAAGTAAGTAACGTAATCAAGTATGAATGTATGCTATATATGAATGCCAACATGATAGGAATGTATGATGCCATATTAGCACTTAGCACCATGTTCATATGTTAAAATCCCCTTCTACATGTTGACAGTAACCCCAAGCATGAATACACATAAAACCTACTTACTGTTATGAGTAAACCCTTTGATGATAAATAA
The DNA here is from genome assembly GCA_029216955.1 of Iris pallida. Taxonomy (NCBI): domain Eukaryota; kingdom Viridiplantae; phylum Streptophyta; class Magnoliopsida; order Asparagales; family Iridaceae; genus Iris; species Iris pallida. The sequence goes on along the minus strand of JANAVB010000114.1, from coordinate 45,992 downwards.
ACCCTTTTGTTATGATTAACACCCACACACACACATGCTAAACCTATGCTTTACATGTTATGTCTTCTATGTGACATAATGAACCCTTCCTAAATGTTATCCTTCTAACATAATACCCTCACACTTGAACACATTGTACTGCTATCTACACATTGCCATATCCACATTCATGTATCACTCACTCCTTGTCTTTATGCACCTTGCTTGTAATAAAAATATAATAAATATACACTACCAAAATAAGTCATATCAGTGACGTATTTAGCGACTCCAAGGTAGAACGTCGCTATTTTTGCAGGTTTTAGCGACGTTTATCCAAGACGTCGCTGTTCGTCGCTAACAGCGACTAATAGCGACGTCTAGCGGCTGCAATTTGTTAAATGGGAATCTGCATCGCAAGTTCGTCGGTACACGTTGCTGATATAGCGACGTATAGCGACGCACTTTAAGCAGCGTCGCCATTTCATAAATGTCAGCGACGTTTAGCGACGTCCTAAAAGAACGTCGCTAATCGTTTCATATAGCCGGCAAGGGTTTCCTTTTCGATCTTTCACAAATTTTCCCCCCAATTTTTCGTGCGCCTCCTCCGCGACGCTTCCGGCGATTTCCCTCCTCCGGCCTCCTCCTCCGCGACGCTCCTCCGGCGATCCCCTCCTCCTTCTTCTCCTCCTCCTTCCTCAGGTAGCTCCTCCTCAGGTAACTCTACCCCCCCCCCCGCTTCCCAGTTTCTCCTCGTCTTCTAGCTCTCTCTCTCGCTTCTAGTTCGTGTCCACGAGAGCGTGCACTCGCTGCCGGGGACCCGAGACTCACAGTGGACTCGCTGCGGGGGACACGAGAGCGTGGACTCGCTTCTAGTTCGTGTGATACCTATTTTGTTGGTTTGGACACGTCGTGTCCCACTGTGTGGACACGAGACTCACAGTGTGACACCTATATACTGATACTGGGATTTTTTGGGCATATCAACTGTCAATTTGATGTTTTGCTTGGATTCGAATTCTAATTTAGTGTTTGAGCCCTATTTACTGATACTGGGAGTTCTTTTGGGCATTTTCAGGGTTTTGAAATGATGAATAAATTGACTAATAATTATTATCGAGCTCTATAAAATTTTAGCTATGTCACGAAGGATGGATACTAATCCTGTGAATGAGTTTTCTCCTAAGTATTCTCGACAGTTGAGTATGATTTAGCTCACTGACATTACTGAAATATGGAATGATTAGTGTAGGATATGTTGGTCAGGTTTTGGCAGAGTTGGGATATGATAGTATCCATGTTACAATTAACAAGGAATGCTGTTGACAAAATATTGCACGACAGGTTACTTGAGTAACCTGGAATGTTTTACCTACTGAAACAAATGGTTTGGGCAAGGGTGTGTATAGGTTTGTCATCAGGTATAGGATTTTGCCTGCCAAGTTCTGAACAGCAGTCCAGGTTGCCTGCTTAGTTGAAAGTCTTAATTAGACTTTCTGTTTAGTACCATTTGACTGAATTAAGTTGACCTGAATACCATATTTTAAATCCTACAGCGTTGCTTAGTTGAAAATCTTAATTAGACTTTCTGTTCAGTACCCTTTGACTAGTTTGATTTGTATAATTATCTGCCATTCGGGCGAGACAGAAATCTATGTATGATATTTGCTATAAGGAATTTGCATTAATCTACGGTACGACATCGTGATCAGGACATAGTCCCTGCAGCCATTCGACTGGCGAGGCAGAAACTATGTAGCCGTAGATAAAGTTGACTGTCCTCCGACCCCCATCCCTCGGCAATGATGATACGACAACCTATCACTACATCTTTTAGTAGTAGATAATGCCTTAGTATTACATTATGTGGGTTCATCTTGATTCTATTACATCCTTCAGATACTAGATTCGATAAGAACATACTACACCATATGTACAGAACATAGATGATTCAAACTAATGTATGCTAGAATGCATTTTGGGTTGTGTTCTGAGCCATTCGTCCCCACACTTGGCAATTATGCAGAACCGTTTGTGGATATACAATCGTCATCCTGATGAATTATTATCTGTGTCAATCTTTGCAGAATTATCTTAAAATGGATATGAATTACTATCTGCGGAACCGTTTGTGGATGTACAATCGTCATCCTGATGATATGTGCGGTGTGCGGGATGAATTTATACAGGGTGTGCAACAGTTCCTGCAGTTTGCCAAGGCGTTCCCTCAGTACATGGACCGTACAAAAATTAAGTGTCCAAGTATGAGATGTCGCAACTTGAAATATCATTCGGAAGTGGAAGTGGATATGAAATATCCCAAGGCCAGGTTGGACTTAGAAGAAATATGCAGACGTCCAGAGTTGTATTTGATAAAGGAAGGCAGTGGGAAGTATAAGCAGCCCAGGGCCATTTTCTTACTGGACAAGGAGCACAAAGGTAAACTTTGTAGGTGGATCCAGGGCCTAAAATTTCCAGACGGGTACGTATCAAATTTGAGAAGATGTGTTGACCCGAAGGAGAACAAACTACAGGGTATGAATGGTGCAATGCAGCGCCAGACTGCGAGCCCTAGAGGAGACGCGGACGCACCCATCTCCAGCGGTTACACTGCCTCCTTCTCCAGCGGTTGCATTGCCTCCCCCTTCATCATCGTCGGTGGTTCTTACACCGGAGCAGTATGCTTACCTTCTTTCCAGGAGCGGTGATGCTCCTCCTGATCAGCCGTAGTCAACATATATTGTTGTGTGATGGCCCATTGTTGGGTCTTTTATGTGGTTATACATACATTATTCTTATGTGGACCATTATGTTTGACATTGTTGTTACAAATTTTCATAAATCTGTGTTGATTGATGAGATTGTGTTTTAAACGTGTTCGTGATTGTGTGTATGTGTTGTTTGATACTGTGTTCGTGATACACCATCGTTGTTGTAACAAATGGTGGGGATGCTGCAAATTCTGCAAATGCCGCAAATGCTACAAATTCTGCAAATGCTGCAAATGCTGCAAATGCTGTAATTTTTTATTTTTTTTCAATATTAGCGACATTCAGCGACTGTCAGTGACATCCAGCGACGAAGGTAACGTCGCTAAGTAAATATAAGGCACGTCGCTAACTGTGATGAATACCGTCGTAGATCGTCACTAAACGTCGCTATGTTGTACGTCGCTAAACGTCGCTATATGTCGGTAATATAGCAACGTCAAAAAGTCGCTAAACGTCGCCATTTGGCTCTCAAGCCAGGTCAACATCAATGCATGTCAAGTCGCTCAACGTCGCTAGGTTACGTCGGTAAATGATGACGTTTTCCGTCGCTGGTGGTCGCTGAATTAGCGACGTGTCCGCGTCGCTAAGTTTCGTCGCAATAGCGACGTATTGCGATTTTTCATGTTTAGCGACTAGGTTAATCGCGACTACGTGCAAACGTCGCTAAATACGTCGCTAATCAATATTAGCGACGTATTTTCCCGATTTAGCGACGTATTGTGGCGTCGTTGATGTGACAGATTTTAGTAGTGATATATGTAATATGTGTTTGATAACTTGTACAGCTTTATGATTTTGTGTGAGTGTTAGTCTAGGCTTGGTTAGGCCTAATGAGACTTGTTAGTCTAGGTTTAGACCTAGTACTGCCTAGTTAACCTAATTAGACTAGTACGGTTGCCAGAGTTGACCAAGAGTTGACTTTGACCTAGAATGACCTAGAATCATGTAGAATGCATAGAAGAGCTTTATTTTACCATTTTGGACTTGTTGTGACTTGTGCTGTTCTAAATAGGAGCCAGACCTCTCCTCGGATAGTACATTTCCTTTGGACATTCAGATAGCTGGCGAGTACATTCTCTGATCATTTCATATCCTGCTTAGAATTATTTTCTGCTTTAAATTACTTTACTTGATACTGTCACGTTGGTCACACGGATTGGTACTATATGGATCCCTTCTTGAGATGTTATCCTCATGGAGCATCGGGTACTTCATGTTCTGTGCGTTTCACTTACATGGCGTATCACTATGCTTTATTGGTTCATTGATCACTTGTGATATGTACTCTCATGATCACAGAGTCTCCTTGAATCTCCCATTTATGGGCATTTCTAGAATCACCCATTTATGGGCATCCATGTATCACCCCTTGTGGGCCATTGCATGGAATCATAACATAACCTGGCTGGATCCTTGTGTATTGATTGGGGGTACGGGGGAGTAGAAGTAGACATGTGAATAATACCCAAGTAGTATCTCATCAGAATCACTCAGTAGTGTCTCATCAGAATCTCCTATGCCATTTACATGTCTATATTGTACTCTGACTCACTAGCCACTGTTAGTTCTCTATTGTATAGTAGATATTTCTATTACAGTTCTCTCTCTCTCTGTTTACATACTGTATTTTCCTTCAGTACCTGTATCTTACTTTACTGCATGATTATATTTTCTAACCTGCTATGAACTGTTGAGATATATTGTGCTCGCTCCTGTCCTGACTGGACCCGTTGATAAATTTTACAGATAGCCTAGAGGTTGCCTGCTAGCCTAGAGGAGACACAGTAGAGGTTGTATAGATAGTGTCACGACCCGTACCCTGATTAGGGGCACGAGTACGTGGTTACGTCCAGCCTACGCCGCAGCATCGGTGGTAGAACGTTGTCTAGGTTGTCTACAAAACTACACTAAATAGTATAAAGGTACCTGTACAGTTATACACTCCGAATGGAGGTAACATAGCAATACAGTCTCAATCACACAAACAAACTAGGATAGATAGCACGAAAAGAATATATGATAGATGAAAACAGAAAATAAGTTCAAGATCCACACAAGTCCAGAGCTATACATAACATCCCAGAGTCTCAAAATATAACATAGAAGCTACAGTCTGATAATGCTAGCTAGATCACAGTCCAGTCAAACCTAGCTAAGCTACACTACTCCGGGAGTACAAAGTCTAGTGGCTCTACTATAAGGCCACGGTCCTGGACTACTCCATCTGACCGAGCCCATAATAGGTCGAGCAGTCTGCCTCAGAGTCATCTGTAATATATCATAACGGTATCCTGTCAGGAAAATGAGCAAGTACAAGCACTAACAGCAGTTCCATGTGAATTGACAAATTCTATAAGAGACAGTATAATGAAATACAAGACAAAGATATATGAAGACTTGGGAACCGTTCGAAAGCTGAGTTACAACCTTTAAACCAAACAAGGACCGGGGTTGTAACCCTTCTCCCGAGCAGAACTTAGTCTCCAAATCAAGGTACATCATAGAGGCATATAAAATATGTGAGTAACTGAATATCATAGCATGGTGAGAAAATACTGAATGTAGAACAGAGCAGGATATATGATAAGATAAAGTAAATATAAATGTGCCTTGAATTATTAGAGCGTTATGTGATCGGCAAGGGAAACATGGTAGGGTTATCCACTTGGCCCGGCAATCCGCGGTAACCTCAACGGAAAGTCATGCCGGCCAACCTGGATAACATGGACATAGAGGTATCTGCTACACTCTACGTGAGGTGAGAGTGGCACAAGCAAAATAGTGACATGGGGCTTTGATCTCATAACCCCTAATAATTCCCCATCCCCGAGTAGTATAATGGACCTGGACATGACACGTCATGACACGGGATTCCCTAAGAGGATAGCTACTCCCTCTCAGGAATCGGTGTCTATACAAGTACAGGAAATAAGACAGGAAATGTACATATATACCAAGAAAGTCCAGAAACAACATCTCATGTCATGATCCAACGTATACTAGTCCGTGAACTATCGTGACTGGAATCAAGTAAGACACTACAACTGAATCGGATATAGCATATATCAAGACAATAAAAACTATCAGTGAATGTACTCGCCTGCTGTCCTGAGCTATAGGGTATATCAATGCTCAGAGCGATAATCAGAAACCTAAAGATGAGATACTGTATGTTAATTTAGGTTTAAACAAGTTTAAGAATGATTCACAATGAATGATATGCAATCTAGGTCAAACTAGGTCTCACTGAGTCACACTAAGTCCTGTCAAGTCAAATCTAGGTCAAATCAAGTTATATCAAGTCAATCTAAGCCAGACCAAGTCAGCCCTAGGTCATACCAGTCATCACAGGTCAAAACAAGTCAAAGAAAGTCAAACGGGGTCATGAGTTAGCCTACAGTTGACTTTTGGTCAACTGGTCAACCCTGGTCAACTTTGGTCAACTCTAAGTCAACCCTAGGTCAAACTGGTCAAATGTTGACCAATAGTTGACTTTTTGTCAACTGGTCAACTCTGGTTTGGATTTGGTCAAATCTAGACAAAGTGTTGACTCACGGTTGACTTTTGGGTAAAAAGTCAACTCTGGGTCAACCGAGCCAAAATCGGCTCAAATATGACATTTGTAGGGTGTACCAAATATGCCACCCAAGTTTCAAGTCAATCCGACTACCCGAACTCCGTATCTCGAAATTACCCGATTACCCCTTAACATTTACCCTTAAACGCTCTAACTTGACGCCAAGTGGCCTTCCCTTAGGAATTCCACTCTGTGCTTTCTAGGGTAGTAGGGTACTAGCCTATATAACCATTACCTACCAAGTTTTCTAGGGTAAGTGGACATCCAGTCCATCTTACGGTCCGAATCGCCCGTTTACCCGTTATCTTGAATATTTCAAGATACGGAATGGTGCGGTGCGATACCATCTCCCCGATCCCACACGTAACTCCGATCCAACTCCGAAGCCTACCCACAAAATCTAAATCACATTTGCTAAGTCCCCTCCAAGTTTCAACGCGTTCCGAATCACGGAACTCAAATTCACCCCTTCACTAATTCCTAACTCGACCATTCACTCACTCACTCAACTCATTTTTCACACTCGCTTAGGACTAGTTGTAGGGGCTATTTTAGTGGGTTAATTAGGGGTACATAGAGATAATAAATAGGGTATATATATGTATATATATTGGTATACATATGGGGTATATACGGGGGTTTACGGGGGTCAAAAGGGGGTGCTACTGCTGCCCAAACTGCTGCTGTGCTGCTGCTATGGCTGCTGCCTACTGCTGCTATTTGTGGCTGTTTTGGGGCTGTTTTGGGGTTCCCCTCTTTCTTCCTTTCTAATTCCCTCTCTAACCCTCTCAATCTTCCTCTCTAATCTCTCAATCTCTTCCTCTCTAATCTCTAATCTCTCAATCTCTCTCAATTCCTCTCTAAAATATATATAAACTCTCACACATATAAATCTCATTCCCTCCCCTCACTACACATACAAATACACACACATATATATATATATATATATATATATATATATTAACACACACATAAATCTATATCTATGTATATATGGACACACACACTCCCACACATACATATATATATATATATATATATATATATATATATATATATAATATATGTATATGGACACACACACATATATGTATATGGACACACACACACACTAAATAAATGAAGTTAAGAGTGCCTAACCACTTAGAGGCCAAATCTAATTTATTCTAAAGTGTCCAAATTTGGGGAAACTCAAGGACACGGTCACAAACTCTAATCTCTCCTAGGACACTCCAAACGGACTCAAACTCGACACAACTAAGGATACAACTATGGAAATCAAATGTAGATCTTACATGGTTCAGACTATTTATCATGATGAAGGGAATAAGTTAGAGAATAGGTTATACCTATCGGGAGATGGATTCCCGATTCGAAAGTCCTCCGACACGGCTCCGACACAACGAATTGTTTAGGACACACCCTTGCACTTCTTGCTCCCAAAAGCTTGGAGAAGCTTCACTTGGGGAAGAGGAAGAGTTGGATGGAAGAATATTGGCGAAAAAGGAATTATTTTGAGATGATTTCTAGGGAAAACCTATTCTAACTTTTGAGAAAAGCTTGGAGAAGAAGAAGAAGAGAAGAAAATGGTGATATTTTGAAGTGGAGAAGAAGAATAAATGGGGAGGGGATGGCTGGTCATAAAGGGAAGGGTTGGGGCACTTGAAATTACAAGTTTGCCCCTCCCTTAACTTCTATCCTAAGTTAAGTCCAAATTTGATTTTGTGGGTTAGCTAAAATTAAATAAAAATCATAATTAAACTTAATTACTCATGGGGGACTAGTCCAAACTCCTAAACCTAAAAGTTTAGTATGGTGGGCCATGGTTAAATAACATGCTAATTACGACTCAAGTCGAAATTCACCGGGGTCCCGAATTAACTCGGAATGCGATGAAATTCGAACCCGACTCCTATAATAATTAAATATTAATATTCATGAAATAAAATTCTCAAAAATATTATAAAATGGAAAATTACCATTTTACCCCTAACTTGAAAAAGTGAGGGTGACAAGTCTATCCACCTTAAAAAAATTTCGTCCTCGACATTAAAACCAAACAATAGTAAATATCAAAATCACAAGTCATGGCTTAAAATTTAAATGATTAAAATCTCAAAAATCAAAGCATGAATTAAATGACTAAAATTATAAAATTTAAAATTACTCTCAAATAGAAACTGGGTGCTACAAGTCTATCCACCTTAAAAAAATCATCCTCAAAAATTAAAACAAGTAAACACAAAAATCATGCAAATCGATAATCGTATGCGTCTGTCCAATCATCATGATACTCAGAATCTTCGTCATGCCAGTGAGCAAGGCTACGATAATCACAGAGTCCTCAACTACGGTACATACATCTAGAATTATGGTGTTTAAAATTTTTACATTGCCGCATGCTTGGCAGCGAAAACCTTAAATTCCCACACCCAAGAAATACGACCATAATCTGACTATATCCTCGCTATGCCTGCTAGCATGACCCTAGAGTATTCTAAAATCTCATAATCGAGGCGACCTAGCCCATACGACTTATCTTAGAAGTAAATCACATCACAAGAAAAATTTCATCCAACGATCAAAGAACAGATAGAATCGAAGTTCAAGACAGTTTATAAGAAGGAAAATGCGAAAAGGAGATTCGAAATATCGAAACCTGCTATTTGCTCTGCTACTGCCTGAGTGGGCTCAACTGTCATGGCGAAAGCACGCCCATGCTGGCCTCCTCTAGACTGTTGTACTCTGTCCTGGTCTCTTCGGATTCCACTAGCATGGTAATCCCTCAGCTGGTGGTCAGGCGCCCGCAGTATAGACAGACGCCCAACCTCTTCCTACAAGCCTCTATTGTGCCCCGGCTTCCCGCAGAAGCTGCACGGAGTAGCCGGTCTCTGGCCCTGTCCCTGGTGCTGCTGGGCACGCGCTGGTACCTGCTGAATCTGTAACAAAGACTGCTGCTGAAATGGCCTCTGCTGATGCTGAATATGGGAGCGCTTGGCCGGTCCCGCACTGGAACTCGCCCCCATGGTATCGCCGCTCCTCTTCGGCTTAAAGCCGAAGTCCTCCTCTGTAATCTGCACGTCCATCAATATCTGATTGAACGTCGCATCACGGCGACCCGAGGTGCGGGTGCGCACTGCATGAAAAGTCCCTACGGAACTTACGAGCCTTCTGTCCTTCATCCTGGATCATATCAGGAGCGAACCTGCTAAGGCAGAAGAACTCCACTGCATACTCGTCCACCGACGAGTTCCCCTGCACTAGACCCACGAACTGGCCCTCCAATGCTGTAAGAGCCACGTCCGGGAAGAACTTCTCCTTAAAGAGCCTCCGAAGTTCTCCCATGTCAGCCCTCTCACCGACGCACGAGGATCCGTACGGTACCATGTCAGCGCAATGTCGAAGAATCGGCTGGCTGCGGCCGAAACCCAAAGTACTCTAGGAAGCTCTGTTAGCTCCATGCTCCGCTGCACATTCTAGCCAGTCGTTGCATAAAGGATGCCCTCCGTGTCCGTGAAGTCCCTGGAGCACATCTTCCTAAAGTCTAATACTGTCCCCGGCCTGGACTGCTGCTGCTACGACTACTGGCCAGTAGGGCCCTACACCGTACCCGGTGCCACTCTTTCCACTGCTGCCAGTGCAAGCTGATGCGAGTTCTCCATACTCTGCCTCAGCATCTCAATCTGACGGTATGACGCCTCTGACTGGCGCTGCGACGTCTGCCTGGGCCCGCTGTGTCTCCATCATCTGCTGAAGGAGAAGGAACATATGATGTGTATCCGTCGGTATCGGTGGTGGTGGCGGCAGCATCTCCGGAACGACGACTGAAACCCTCTGGGGTGGAGGTAGTAGACCTCCCTGTGCAACTGCCGGGGTCTCCGGGATAGTGGAATCACTGGGGGCAGTCTCGTAAACCTCCTCCTCGGCCTGGTCAGATCTCTCGGGCAAGCTACTCGATCCAGTGGCCTGCGGGTGCGTATTCGTCATCCTGGAGACGAATTGAAGCGAAGAGATCAATATGGCACATGAGAAGATATTATCAAAGAAGGACAGTTAATTTAATACAAGGGGAGTAATCATGATAATTAAAAGATTAGAAGTTTTCCTAGGTGCGATTGAGAAACTCCTGTCATATCTTAGGTCCTACGTCCTAATCGTAGGATCGTAATTAGTACTCTAAGTCGAGCACCTTACGAGATCGCACTAATTGTGACACGAGACCTGCGTGGGACACCACAAAAATGTGTCACGACCCGTACCCTGATTAGGGGCACGAGTACGTGGTTACGTCCATCCTACACGCGCAGCATCGACGGTAGAACGCTGTCTAGGTTGTCTACAAAACTACACTAAATAGTATAAAGGTACCTGTACAGTATATACACTCCGAATGGAGGTGACATAGCAATACAGTCTCAATCACATAAACAAACTAGGATAGATAGCACGAAAGGAAATATATGATAGATGAAAACAGAAAATAAGTTCAAGATCCACACAAGTCCAGAGCTATACATAACATCCCAGAGTCTCAAAATATAACATAGAAGCTACAGTCTGATAATGCTAGCTGGATCGCAGTCCAGTCAAACCTAGCTAAGCTACACTACTCTGGGAGTACAAAGTCTAGTGGCTCTACTATAAGGCCACGGTCCTGGACTACTCCATCTGACTCGAGCCCATAATAGGTCGAGCAGTCTGCCTCAGAGTCATCTGTAATATATCATAACGGTATCCTGTCAGGAAAATGAGCAAGTACAAGCACTAACATCAGTTCCATGTGAATTGACAAATTCTATAAGAGACAGTATAATGAAATACAAGACAAAGATATATGAAGACTTGGGAACCGTTCGAAAGCTGAGATACAACCCTTAAACCAAATAAGAACCGGGGTTGTAACCCTTCTCCCGAGCAGAACTTAGTCTCCAAATCAAGGTACATCATAGAGGCATGTAAAATGTGAGTAACTGAATATCATAGCATGATGAGAAAATACTGAATGTAGAACAGAGCAGGATATATGATAAGATAAAGTAATATAAAATGTGCCTTGAATTATTAGAGCGTTATGTGATCGGCAAGGAAAACATGGTAGGGTTATCCACTTGGCCCGGCAATCCGCGGTGACCTCAACGGAAAGTCATGCCGGCCAACCTAGATAACATGGACATAGAGGTATCTGCTACACTCAACGTGAGGTGAGAGTGGCACAAGCAAAATAGTGACATGGGCTTTGATCACATAACCCCTAATAATTCCCCATCCCCGAGTAGTATAATGGACCTGGACATGACACGTCATGACACGGGATTCTCTAAGAGGATAGCTATCCCTCTCAGGAATCGGTGTCTATACAAGTACAGGGAAGAGACAGGAAATGTACATATATACCAAGAAAGTCCAGGAACAACATCTCATGTCATGATCCAACGTATACTAGTCCGTGAACTATCGTGACTGGAATCAAGTAAGACTACAACTGAATCGGATATAGCAGATATCAAGACAATAAAAACTATCAGTGAATGTACTCGCCTGCTGTCCTGAGCTATAGGGTATATCAATGCTCAGAGCTGTAATCAGAAACCTAAAGATGAGATAATATATGTTAATTTAGGTTTAAACAAGTTTAAGAATGATTCACAATGAATGATATGCAATCTAGGTCAAACTAGGTCTCACTGAGTCACACTAAGTCCTGTCAAGTCAAATCTAGATCAAATCAAGTTATATCAAGTCAATCTAAGCCAGACCAAGTCAGCCCTAGGTCATACCAGTCATCACATGTCAAAACAAGTCGAAGAAAGTCAAACGAGGTCAAGAGTTGGCCTACAGTTAACTTTTGGTCAACTGGTCAACCCTGGTCAACTCTGGTCAACTCTAAGTCAACCCTTGGTTAAACTGGTCAAATGTTGACCAACAGTTGACTTTTTGTCAACTGGTCAACTCTGGTTTGGATTTGGTCAAATCTAGACAAAGTGTTGACTTACGGTTGACTTTTGGGTAAAAAGTCAACTCTGGGTCAACCGAGCCAAAATTGGCTCAAAAATGACATTTGTAGGGTGTACCCAACATGCCACCCAAGTTTCAAGTCAATCCGACTACCCGAACTCCGTATCTCGAAATTACCCGATTACCCCTTAACATTTACCCTTAAACCGCACTAACTTGACGCCAAGTGGCCTTCCCGTAGGAATTCCACTCCGTGCTTCCTAGGGTAGTAGGGTACTAGCCTATACAACCATTACCTACCAAGTTTTCTAGGGTAAGTGGACATCCAGTCCATCTTACGGTCCGAATCGCCCGTTTACCCGTTATCTTGAATATTTCAAGATACGAAATGGTTGTGCGATACCATCTCCCCGAAACCACACGCAACTCCGATTCCAACTTCGAAGCCTACCCACAAAATCTAAATCACATTTGCTAAGTCCCCTCCAAGTTTCAACGCATTCCGAATCACGAAACTCAAATTCACCCCTTCACTAATTCCTAACTCGACCATTCACTCACTCACTCAACTCATTTTTCACACTCGCTTAGGACTAGTTGTAGGGGCTATTTTAGTAGGTTAATTAGGGGTATATAGAGCTAATAAATAGGATATATTATGTATATATATTGGTATACATATGGGGGTATATACGGGGGTTTACGGGGGTCAAAAGGGGGTGCTACTGCTGCCCAAACTGCTGCTGTGCTGCTGCTATGGCTGCTGCCTACTGCTGCTATTTGTGGCTGTTTTGGGGTTCCCCTCTTTCTTCCTTTCTAATTCCCTCTCTAACCCTCTCAATCTTCCTCTCTAATCTCTCAATCTCTTCCTCTCTAATCTCTAATCTCTAATCTCTCAATTTCTCTCAATTCCTCTCTAAAATATATAAACTCTCACACATATAAATCTCATTCCCTCCCCTCACTACACATACAAATACACACATATATATATATGATCACACACCACACACACACACACACACACACACATATATATATATATATAATAATATATATATATAATATATATATATATATATATATATATATATTATTAACACACACATAAATCTCTATCTATATATAATATGGACACACACACCCCACACATACATATATATGTATATGGACACACACACATATATGTATATGGACACACACACACTAAATAAATGAAGTTAAGAGTGCCTAACCACTTAGAGGCCAAATCTAATTTATTCTAAAGTGTCCAAATTTGGGGGAAACTCAAGGACACGGTCACAAACTCTAATCTCCTAGGACACTCCAAACGGACTCAAACTCGACACAACTAAGGACACAACTATGAAATCAAATCCTACATGGTTCAAACTATTTATCATGATGAAGGGAATAAGTTAGAGAATAGGTTATACCTATCGGGAGATGGATTCCCGATTCGAAAGTCCTCCGACACGGCTCCGACACAACGAATTGTTTAGGACACACCCTTGCACTTCTTGCTCCCAAAAGCTTGGAGAAGCTTCACTTGGGGAAGAGGAAGAGTTGGATGGAAGAATATTGGAGAAAAAGGAATTATTTTGAGATGATTTCTAGGGAAAACTTATTCTAACTTTTGAGAAAAGCTTGGAGAAGAAGAAGAAGAAGAAAATGGTGATATTTTGAAGTGGAGAAGAAGAATAAATGGGGAGGGGATGGCTGGTCATAAAGAGAAGGGTTGGGGCACTTGAAATTACAAGTTTGCCGCTCCCTTAACTTCTATGCTAAGTTAAGTCCAAATTTGGTTTTGTGGGTTAGCTAAAATTAAATAAAAATCATAATTAAACTTAATTACTCATGGGGGACTAGTCCAAACTCCTAAACCTAAAAGTTTAGTGTGGTGGGCCATGGTTAAATAATATGCTAATTACGACTCAAGTCGAAATTCACCGGGGTCCCGAATTAACTCGGAATGCGATGAAATTCGAACCCGACTCCTATAATAATTAAATATTAATATTCATGAAATAAAATTCTCAAAAATATTATAAAATGGAAAATTACCATTTTACCCTAACTTGAAAAAGTGAGGGTGACAGATAGCTAGGGTTTTGCTTATAGCTTATTTTTCAGTTGTCTTGAGTTGTATTTATGGTTACTGTATTTGAGCTTTGAGATGTATTTCTGGATTTGTGTATCTTAGACACTTAGACTTCTATCTGCTGTATCTCTTTTGGATTTTATGTTTTATCTATCTTCCATTATGCTCTACCTTATATGTGATTGAGTTTACTTTCTGCTATGTCACCCCCATTCGGGGAGTATAAACTGCGTAGCCTTATACTGTTAAATGTATGAGACCTAGGACAGCGTTCTACCGCCGACACTGCGGCGTAGGCTGGACGTACCCACTTCTCGTGCCCTTACTTTAGGGTGCGGGTCGTGACAACAAGCAAGGCTAGTCTACCCAATAATCAATTGCGCCAATCATGAATTAGACGTATCCCAGCAGGACGTCCGTCATCAATATGCAGAAAAATATAAACAGATACCACTCCCTGCCCATGTGGCAGATTTGAAGTATCCGTGGGAACAAGCTGGCATGTCAGGGCACTAATTGTCCCGAGATGGCTACCATGTAAGAACTCGAAAATCCATTCTCTCCATGCAATAGTTATTTTATTTAACTTAATATTCCCTATGTTAATTGAAATCTCATGCCGTAAATCATGGTCATTCAGAATAAGTACTTTCGTACAGAGTACGATATGCATAACTCTACAACGATGCCCGTGCGGTTAGGTTGTAGGTCTTACATAGCGTAATGCAACAATCAAATCTAGCTACGGAATAATCATGCCTTGACTGTAAGGTACACATGCTGCTTTTGTGGAAATAAGTTGATAAAATATGTATTCTGGGAACGGGGAGTGACATCTCTACCCTCCTTAAAAAAATTTTGTCCTCGAAATTTCAAATCCAAGCAAGCTAGAAACATCAGAGCTAGACTAATACAAGTACATGCAATTTTAGCGAGCAAGCAGTCATCTTACAATATCAATAGCAAGTAATATATCTATATTTATCAATCTACGACATCAAGCAATTTCTACTGATAGGGTGATAAGCATGAGGAATCAAGATAATCAAGGTACACGGAAAGAAATATACCCTGTGAGTCAAATAGGTATGGATACCGTGATCGGATATCATCCTCACGTTCCCACGTTGACTCTTCTAAGGAGTGACGACCCCAGGCAACACGGACAAGGCTAATTGTTCGGTTCTTGAGTATCTTCTCCCTTCGGTCCAAAATAGACACAGGCTGTTCCTCGTAACACAGGTTAGTACCAACAACCAGCTCAGAATGATCGAGGATATGGCTTGGGTCTGATACATACCTATGCAACTGAGATACATGAAACACATCATACACCTCTCGTAACGAAGGTGGAAGGGACAAACGATAAGCAACATCGCCTACCCTATCGAGGATAGCAAATGGGTCCACGTATCGCGGACTCAACTTCCCGCGAATACCAAATCTAATGATCCCACGAGTAGGTGAGATCCGCAAGAACACGTGGTCCCCAACAGAAAATTTTAGCGGCCTACGATGTGATCTGCCCAATAACGATGCCGATCTTGCGCAACTCGAAGTCGCTCTCTAATCCCCTTAACCACTTCAACCGTCTGAACATTCATCTGGGCCTAACATCTTCCTCTCTTATATCATCCCATGCTAGTGGCAACCTGCACTTCTTACCGTATAGTGCTTCGAACAGTGCCATCTGGATACTGGCTTGATAACTGTTGTTGTACGAGAATTCGACTAAGTGCAGGTGACCCTTCCATGATCCTCCAAAATCTAGGGTACAAGCTCGTAACATATCCTCTAAGGTCTGAATTGTTCTTTCTGATTGTCCGTCCGTCTGTGGATGGTAAGCCGTACTAATCTTAACTTAGTACCCAGGCTATGATATAAACTCTTCCAGAAATGTGATATAAAACGGGTATCTCTATCTGATAAAATACTGACAGGGACCTCATGCTTCCTGACTATTTGTTGCATATACAACTATGCCAACTTTTTTGTAGATTGCCCTACTCTAATAGGAAGAAATATGCCACCTTCGTAAGCCGATCCACTATCACCCAAATAGCATCCTTACTACTTGGTGATCTCGATAAACCGTCACAAAGTCCATTGTGATATGTTCCCACTTCCATTCTGGAATAGGAAGCGGTTGTAATAATCCAGCTAGCCTCTGTTGTTCTGCCTTCACTTGTTGACATATTAAGCAACGGGAAACGAATCTAGCTATCTCTTCTTCATTCCGTTCCACCAGAAGTGCTGCTTGATATCTTTGTACATTTTGGTCCCTCCGGGGTGTATAGAATACTGAGAACTGTGGGCTTCTGTCATAACCTCCTGTCTGATATCTCTACTTGGCATACATAGACGTGATCCAAATCAAAGTTCCATCCTCGTGAATTTTTATCTCTTTTCGAGTCCTGACTCACATTCTGTCCTAAGCTTCTGAATCCTTGGGTCCTGTGCCTGAGCTGTCTTGATCCTGTCTACCAAGTCGGATTAACTCGTAGACTTGCCAGAGTTCCTATATTACTAGGAACTATACCTCGATCCCCATCTCTTGAAGATCTTCTAAATGTGTTTTTGTGATGTCAACATAAATACGTCCTCTCCTGCTAAGAGCGTCCTCTACCACATTTACTTGCATGGATACTGAAGCTCTACATCGTAATCTTTGATCAGCTCTAACCATCTTCTCTGTCTCATGTTCAGTTCCTTCTGAGTAAAGATGTACTTCAGACTTTTTTGGTATGTGTACATGTCCAATCGACCACCGTATAAGTAATGCCTCCATAGCTTCAAAGCAAATACTACAGCTGCCAACTCCAAGTTGAGTCGGAAATTCTTCTCGTGGTCTCGAAGTTGCCTAGATGCATATGCATCACCTTCCCATGTTGCATTAGGACACACCCAAGTCCCTTTCCTGATCCGTTACAATATATAGTAAAACCTCCGGGTCCAACTGGTAATGTAAGAATAGGTGCCGAGATCAACTTCTGCTTTAAATTCTCAAATGATGCCTAACACTCTACACCGACCAGACAAATAGCACATCCTTTCGTGTCAAGCAGGTCATGGGTGCTGAGTCTTGCAAAGTCTGATACGAACTTCTGTAATATCCTGCCAATCCCAAAAAACTTTGCACATCTGCTACGGTCTTAGGCATTGGCCAACTTTCTACTGCTTCTACTTTCTTGGGATCCACTGCTACTCCACTCCAGCCCCTGATATGATATGACCCAAGAATGAAATTTGATCCATCCAAAACTCATACTTTCTGAGCTTGGCGTACAACTAGTTCTCTCTCAGAACCTGTAACACTTTCTTGAGGTGATCTTCATGCTCTTCTTCACTAGATGAGTATACGAGAATGTCGTTGAAAACACAATGACAAATTGATCTAGGTATGACATAAAGATGCGGTTCATCAAATCCATAAATATTGCTGGAGCATTGGTCAAACCAAACGGCATTACTAAGAATTCGTAATGCCCGTACTTTGACCTGAATACTATTTTGGGAATATTCCTTCTCGAACTCTAACTTGATGATACCCTGATCGAAGATCTATCTTGGAGAAAACTTTTGCTCTGCTCAACTGATCAAACAAGTCGTCGATCCTTGGTAGTGGGTACTTGTTCTTTACTGTTGCGGCATTGAGCTTTCTATAGTCAATGCACAATCTTGATGTCCCATCCTTCTTTCCTATAAGTACCACTGGTGTTGTCCATGGTGATTCGCTGTCTCAAATAAACTTCTTCGCCTTCAGTTCCTCTATGTGCTGATACACCTTGGCCTGCTCTGAATCTGACATTCTGTAAACCTGATCCGATATCGGTTTAGTTCCAGGTGCCAATTCTATACTAAACTCAATATCTCTAACAGGTGGTAGACCTGGAAGTTCTTCGGAAAATACATCAAGAAACTCTTCAACTACCTTTGGGACTTGAACTTCTTCCATTACCGTTACTACTCTTTGTTTATGTTGGTCTGTCTCTGACCTGACTAAGGTAAACCGCTTCTTGCCCGGAATATTAAGAGATACACTTCCTCTCGACAATCTATTATCATGACTGTCTTTCAGCCAGTTCATGCCTAAGATAACGTCAAAATTACCAACAGAAATTCTATCAACCTGGAGGGTAAGGAACGCCCTAACATTACAACTCTACAAGCTAGAATAACTCTACTAACTCCTACGAGTCCATTACCAGTAGAATATTCAACCTCCCTGGCAATGCCTCGAATTCTATTCCTAGTTGTCACAAATTGCAGATGTAAATGAGTGTGAAGCTCTGAATCAAACAATGCTACTGCGGGATATGTGGCGACGAGAATGTTACCTGCCACAACATCTCTCGATGCCAATGCCTCTTCTAAGGACAGATTGAATGCCTGCCCTCGACCTCCTTGTTGGTTCCCATGCTACGACCTAGCTTGGTGTTGCTGCTGGCCCCTACCTTGGTGATGTTGGGGTGGTCTTTGTTGTTGCTGCATCGGTGGTCCCTGCTGCCGAAACATCTGAGCCTGTGACATCAACGGGTATTGTGCCAACGGTCTTGTTGCTACCGTTGGTCCTTGATACTGGCCTGCCCCTGGTGCTGGCAGCACAAGAAATTGTTGCACTGGTCCTCCTGATCTCGAATTCATGGGACAGGTGAAAATTCGATGATCTGGACTTCCATATATCAAATACTGTCCGTTCAATGCCCGACACATACCTCTAGTGTGTCCTGCCTTCCCACAATAGGTGTAGCTCGTCGGAGGGTGCTGGTTCTTCCTCTGTTGTTGTTGTTGTCTTGTTGGTGGTGCTGGCCCTTGTACCGCCACATCGTGAATACAAATGTCAAAGATTGTGCTGTTATTCTGATGCTACTCCCCCCTCCTCCTTCAATCTGATTGTGAGACCTCTTCTGACCTCCAGTCCTTGATGTGATCCTCTGGATGGTGATCTCATGCCTCCGGGTTGCCGTCAATACATCATCGAAAGTATGGTAGTTGTGCCCCTCTATCAATTATAGAGTTCAAGATCGAACCCTTGCTGAAATCTCATAGCCCTCTGGCTCTCCGTTGCTACCATCTCCGGGGCGAACCTACTCAGTCTGTAGAACTCTGCTGCATAAGCATCCACTGTCTTGCCAGCTTGCTGAGGTTGATAAACTTCTGTTGTAGCTCGAACTGTGCCACAACACTGTAGTACTTCGTCTTGAATCTTGCAGTAAAATCATCCCAAGCAATAGGACGTCGGATGCCCACTTCTTCTGATTCCACCAATCACGTACGAGGTCATGAAGTAACAGCTTCACTTGATCCACTCGTTCTTCCGCCGAACCTTAGCCGCTGTCAGAATAGCCTCGATGTCCTTAAGCCATGCATCCGCTGAAATAGATCTTCCGTGCATTCGAAACGACGGGGGTTGTACTTGCAGAATTTGGTTAACGCCCCTGAATCAGTCCACTCCTCTTTCTAAAGCCATCTGCAATCCTTGGTTGAGTAATACATTCTGCTCTTGCAGCTGAGTGTGCATGTGTTGCTGGGCCAACATCTGATGTTGCTGAGTAGCCATCATCCCTCTTATGATTTCCAAAGGGCTGGTGTGTCTACTTCTATAGGGGTAGGCAGAACTGTTGGTAGTGTTGGAACCTCTGGATACTACGGTCCAGCTATTGGTTCCATTATCACCTCTTCTTGGATGTTCTCTTGAGGTAGTACTGGCCTTTGTTGCTGATCAACATGGTCATGTTGCTCGTGTTGCCCTTGTTGTTGTTGTCCAACTCTGACAGATGCGGACGAGGTGCCCCTAAAAAGGATAAGAGAACAATCAAACGATCGGATAGGAAAGATCAATAAGTCAAAGGATACCAGAATGTCAAGCTAGGGTCGAGAGTAACGAATCATGAGATCAAGGGAAAAACATGTGTGATTGAGACATCCTATAAATTAAACACACCATACAAGTCTGAAATCGAACCTGCATGGGCCACCACTAAAACCTTGTCACGCCCCAGAACCAGAATACCGGAGAGCGGGGGAATGACACAGCCAGCTACGTATTACGGGTAGATGAATACCGTATAATACGATCAATGCTGTCTAAAAGACGATGGTTGCATACTACATGAAAGTCTCACTAGGATTACTCAACATCTATTGTCCCAATCATTAATGAAAAGTAGTCAGTAGAGAACATGTAAGAATGAGCAGTACGGCGTCCCAAACGCTCAGTCAAAATGTTCTTGAGATCTGGCTTTACAAAACATACCCAGATGATATAACAAGGTATACACAATCGTTATCAGCTGCAGTCTGACTTAGTTACAATTATGTAAAAGTAAGTGCAAGACAGTCCGACTAACATGTCGGTGCCAAGCGGCAAAAAGTAAAGTAAGTAGCAAAACGAGCAGGGAAGCAAGGAACTCACTCGTGTCCTCCTGCGATCATCCCTCTAGTATTGACCATCTTGGGGGTAGAAGTAAGCTGAGTCCTCAAGAGCTGGCTCTAAATCTGGCCATACAAAACCAGAGAGGTTAGACCTCAGATAGCAAGTACCACAAAGGAAGCACGACATGAAGAATTAGAACCAGAGATAAGGGTTAAGAATATGATAAATAATGTCTCTTCTTGCTACTGGGATTCACACAACATCACGATACTTCAAGCCAACTTTCCAACCAAACAAGGACAGAAGTTGACCCATCATATCCTGACATTCTGCTTATCTTAGTAGTTAACAGAGTAGGTATAGTACACAAACAAATCAATTTAAATGGCAGTACAACTACTACGACTTGCTAACTGTATGTTCCAATTGTAGGAACGAAATCGTAAAGCACAATACTCTAGAGGGGGGGTGAATAGAGTTGGCAGCGAAAATATGCTAATTAAAAATTGTTAGCAGCAAGATCACAGAATAATAATCACAACTAAATAATAAAGGCAGAGATAAGAAAGCAAACACAAAGACAGCGATGTATACTGGTTTCCCTCTGTTGAGGACTAATCCAGTCGTAGAACTCTTGCTACCAGTTGAATCCACTATTGGCAAAACCGCAAGTTTTCTTACGAAGTCCTTGCAACTTCTACAACGAGCTTTGATACGAAGAACTCGTCCAACTTCAATTGTGAAGAGGTATTCTTCAATCAAGCCTTCTGATTACAATCTCTCAGAAACTTCTAGACCGCACCGCACTGGCAAATCGACTAGAGGATTGTAATTGGCTTGGGATCTAAAATTTAAAGCTCGAGAAAACTCTTTGGAAGACTGAAAGCTTTAGATAGAGAAGATTGAAAGTGAATGAGTGAGTTAAAATGATCGAAATCCTTCTCTATTTATGGAGTTCCAAAGACAGTATTCTGACAGAATTCGGGCAGAATTCGGGCAGAATTCGATGAGGAAATCTCGGTCAAATCGCAACTGCAGAAGGACCAAGTTCCAGAGGATTCAAAAATCAAAACGGCCACTAACCGAACTCTGGCCGAACTCTGGCCGAGTTCTGTCAGGGTTATGTTAGGTTTTAAAAATAGTTTTTGGGGATTTTAGAAAACCTTTTTGAAAACCTTTTTGAAAGCTTTTGTTAATAAAATGTTTTTCAAAACTAAGGACATTTAAAAAGTATTTTAAAAACATTTTGGAATAGCCTATTTGCCAGTACGACTCGGTGTACAACGTATTCCTAGACTCAATAAATAAAAAAATTACTTAAAGAAATACAGACTCGAACAGGCAAACATCGCTTCGATCTTGAATTGAGTAGATAGCTATTCTTGATCATGTCCAAGAGTCCGATACATCCTGACTAGCTTCATATATCAAGACAGAGTTTGATCAATTATTAAAATCAGGTTGACCATATGACCAATGGGCCAACACCAAATTGTCCTGGAAATATCAATAAGAGATTTCTCAGTTCTTACAATGCACAAGCAAGGCTAGTCTACCCAATAATCAATTGTGCCAATCATGAATTAGACGTGCCCAGCGGGACGCCCGTCATCAATATACAAAAATATAAACAGATACCACTCCCTGCCCGTGTGGCAGATTTAAAGTATCCGTGGGAACCAGCCGGCATGTCGGGGCACTAATTGTCCCGAGATGGCTGCCATGTAAGAACTCGAGAATCCATTCTCTCCATACAATAGTTATTTTACTTAACATAATAGTCCCTATGTTAATTGAAATCTCATGCCGTGGATCATGGTCATTCAGAATGAGTACTTTCATACAGAGTACGATATGCATAACTCTACAACGATGCCCGTGCAGTTAGGTTGTAGGTCTTATATAGCGTAATGCAACAATCAAACCTAGCCACAGAATAATCATGCCTTGACTATATGGTACACATGCTGCTTTTGTAGAAATAAGTTGAAGTCTACACGTGTCCATATGCCAATATTCGGGATCGGACTAGTCGATTGCAATGGTTCATGGTTAATATATGAACGTGTCTCATTCAATTCAATAAGACGACTAGCCAGTCTTTTAGTTCCAACTACGAACACATGATCAATCATTAGTCGAAGTAACAATCAATCTCAATTCGTGATAAGACATGAAAGTCAAACTAGTATCAAGTATGGTCGAGTCTATAACTCTCAGGGTTAAGTTCCAGTCATACTAGGTATCCACACTCCACACAATAATATGTATTAAAATATTAACATACAACAAGTGGCACAATCCAACGAAATGTGCGAGATAGGCCAGAGCGCATAATCTAAACGGATGGTGCGAGAGACAAGATGAAACGCTCGAATTCGGTGAATCGCACGGACTAAGATAACTGGATTGCACTGATCACTGTGGGCGCATAGACTGCATGTGGGCCTATAGCCTGCATGTGGGTACATAGACTACATGTGGCGCATAGCCTGCATGTGGGCGCATAGCCTGCATGTGGGCGCATAGGCTGCTATGTGGGCACATAGACTGCATGTGGGCGCATAGACTGCATGTGGGCGCATAGACTATGTAAGTCCTAAAAATCAAGTTGCATCCATCAACTAGGCAGAGAAGTCTCATTTGTGCACCCTTCAATGAACTGCGCTGGAGACAGATTGTGATACAAATCAAATGCGTAAGGCTGAACTGCACTAACGCCCGAGTGCGCTACGCTGACGTGGCAACGCCATTATTACGTAACAAAAAGATCAAATCTTCTGACAGCCTGATAGCCCAAAAAACGAGGAGTCTGTTCTTTCTTGTGCAGCACGGCGCTCGAGAACAGCTGTACAGTCCAGCACAGTCTGCTAGTCCAACCTCAGCACAGTCTGCCAGTCCAACCTCAGTACAATTTGACCAAGTCCCATTCCTAGCGCTATCTATTGACTAGAAGGGAGCGCAGTCTGAAGCTAGCGCTATTCAAGTGGCACGATCCATCAAACTTGTTGAAGATAACTGACATTTATTACGTGGCTTACATGCCATCAATTGCTCGCCACGTGGCAACCGCCTGTCCACGACCAAGCGTATTTCAATCAAACAATGCCACGCGTCTGAATACGGTTAGTCCACGATCGAGCAACTGCCCAATGGCCAGCACAGTTTGCAGTCTGCGCAGTCTGTCTCCAGCACAATCTATTGTGCGCAATCCAGAATAACTACAAAATAGTTATTTCTAGAACTCTATAAATAGAGTTTCAAGTTCTTCATTATGGAGGATCATTATTCAAGATCATCAGAGATCAGAAGTTCTTGTCCAAGTGCTGCTGCATTCTTCAGCGGCTATCGTCTTCAAAAGTTCACATCGTCCAAGGGATAAAGTGATCGTCTTCAGATCGGATTCCTATAGTTGTACTTTCCCAGAATTTATTGTACTCTTGTAATATTTTTTAAAGTTTGTGAAATAAAAGACTTTTGTTTTTACATACAAAATGGCGACTCTATTGGGGACGACTTTCTCCTCCGACGTGGAAGTGACAACTCAATGTGACGCTGCGTCTATCGGAAAGACGCAGAAGACGCTGGTTGTGAAGGTCAACCAGACTGCCTACGAAGCTATGATCAACTCTAGGACTACTCGGCGCTACTGTGTCCTCTGCCAAGAGCAAGGTCCATTCAGTGTGGACCCCGAAGTCCTCTGCGCAGCCTGTTGTTTCTTCTGACAGGAGGCCAGTATCCACTTCTGCTATTGCGCAATCCATCTTCCCTCCCTACTAAGGCGCAATCCAGAACTCCTACAGCCCATGCGCATCACTACTGCTCCTCTTGCCATAGCGCAGTCTATGACTTATGCTGCTATGGCAAAGTCCAAGACCCCTCTCCCTCTGGCGCAGTTGGCAGGCCCCTTTCCCTTTTGCGCAATCCATCACTCCTTCAACCATAGCGCAACCTAAGCCCTCTATAGCCAAGGCTTCACTTGCTGCTTCTTCCAAAACACAGGTTGCACCTCCTGTTGGTTCTATGGCCAAGGAGCCCTCTGTCATCATCTCCAGAGGGCAAGTTGCTGCTTCTTCTGTTCCTGCGCAACCCACAGGGGATAGTCTTTTGACTATTCTTCCTCCGTCCCAGCACAAACGGAAAGGCCCTTTGGTCTTTTCTCAATCTTACGTAGTCCAAAATCTGAAAAAAAAACAGAGGAAAATGCTCTTTAGCCAACCCTTCTTCACAAAATAAAGGAAAAGGCCCTTTGGTCTTTCCTCAGTCTTCTCCGATTTTTACCTCAGAAGATCCATCTGAACGTGCCTCGGCACCAAACAACACAAAAACTCTCTCAAACAAGAGTTCCTCTTTCCCTGCTAAAGACCAGAGAGGCATTTTGCCTACTCCAGTAGCACACTTCCAATATCTCCCAACTCTTCAGATATCCTGCTTAAAGCAGGAGAAATTGCTGGTGTCTCAGACGGAGGTCCCTGGAGGTGAGTTTGCCGATTTACGAACTTATCTCAATAAACGCAAGCAACCAATGCCGAAGGCGAATTTGCATCAAAAACAAACTTCTAGGAGAAAAAATCCCAACACTTATGCCAATGAGTTGAGTACTTCTCTGTATACTCATGGGACAAAGCATCTGAAGAATCGGAATCATGTTCCAAATGTCGTCAAAGAATATATCCCTGACCTTCGGGAACACCTCAAGCAGAAGCGGAACAACACCTCAACACCTCCAATCTAACCATTGGAATACCATTGTAATCACAAGGTGGTTATTAAGTGTTGTTGCCAAACGAAAAAACGATCTGTCTTCGATCGTTTAACTTCTGAACCAATGTCAGAAGATGAAGACAAGGTGCTCTATGCCTCTGTAAACATGGCTTCCCGAGACACTGGGGGTAGGAAGTGTTCAAAGCACGGTAAACCCCGTAAGCCCAGTCAACGATATCTGGATTTACTCAATGAATCCTCTGAAGGAGTATTCCGACACACCCGATCCCGAAGTCGAGATACAGTCGGTCATAGGAATCTTCTCCAAGATCCCTCTGGTCACTTCTCCATTTCTCACTCAGAGGACGATTCTTTCTCTGATTACGATGCACATAGCAAAAGCTCTGAACAGACAGTGTCTTCTACTGTACCCAGAGAAGTTTCAGCCTATGTTGTTACTGAAGATCCAGACGCTTCTAGTTCGGCAAGTCAAGAACAACGAATCGCCGCACTGGAAGATAAATTGAAGACCATGGCTGAAATGATCACGAGTATGCATACTGTTATCATAACTCAACATACAGTATCACCCTGCACCTGCTGTCAATCCCGAGATTATAGCATTATCGGTGCCTGTTAATACAGGTCTGGGGGTACCGTCTCCTCCTGTAGCCTCAATACCTATTCAAGTTACACCCAGTCATTCAGGGGCTGGGGGTAGTGCTTACCATGCTGTTCCTCCTCCTAACCCGGTAAGCCAGCCTATTACTTCTCCATCCTCGGGAGATGCCAATGAGGCTATAAAACTACTACGTAATCAGTTCGAGGCCTTCAAAGAGAAAGACGATCTACAGAGGTTGGGGATCAAACAACCTTATCCAGTAGAATGGAAGGGAGTCTCATTCCCTCCAAAGTACAAGATTCCTATAATCATGCTGTTTGACGGCAGTACTTCTCCGAGTCAGTTCATTAACCATTTCGAGGTAATGGCTGTCCAGCTCAAGCCAAGCGATGCACTTCTTACCAGAGTCTTCGTCGGCTGCTTAGCCGGTACAGCATATGATTGCTACCGTAGCGTGCCTGACGGCTCTATCACTTCATTTGCCGGGCTCAAGCAGATGTTCCTGGAACGATTCTACGAGGGTATCAACGATATGACTATATCCGTCCTCAACAAGATCAAGCAAAGACATAATGAAACTACTGAGAGTTTTATTGAACGATTCTGCCGAGAAGCACTCAAAATGCCTCCCGGAACCCCATCTGTTGTAACGATAGACACTTGTAAGTCAAACTTGTTGCCTATCATCAGCATGTGGACGGGGTCAACATAATTCCAGGACTGGCCGTCATTCATCGTCAATGTTAAAGCAGCTAAAGTTAGCACTGAAAAGTTCAAACAGTTGGGGGTACACTTGTCTAACCCTGATCGAGATGAGCCTTCTGCATCCGGTAGCGGTAATCACCAGAATAACTGCAAGAGAAAAGAAACCTTGAACATCAACCTCAAGAGCAAGGAATCTTTAGCCGTTAACGTGGCTCAACCCACGTCTACCTCTGCTCCTTCTGTACCTCCACCAAAGGAACCTCGCTCGAAAGTAGAGTATTCCTTTGATGAAAATGATACAGCGAGCATCTTCGACTGTTTGCTGAAGAGCAATAAATTACAACTTCCTGATCCGAAGAAGCCTGATGAAGTCGGTAAGACTGACCACCCTAAGTATTGTATTTATCACAGGTTCATAGGACATTCTACTCGGGCATGTTATGTGCTCAAAGGCAAGATTCAAGAGTTGGTCAACGCCGGTGTCATCACTCTCTAACAGGATGAAAAGACTGTTACAGCCAATATGATTTCTGTACAGTTCGGTGATTTTCCGCCACAAGTGGTGCAGAGTGGCATCATCCCCATTCCCAGGGCCACTCTGGAGATTGAAAATCTTTCTTCTCCACGAAGTGAAGGTCTTGTCCCCTTATCCCTTGATAATGGCGAGATCATGTGGATTCATCCTGATCTTGTTTCAGATTTCGAAATTGCTCCTTCCTCCAAGCAAAAAGAATGCTCTAAGGACAAGACAAAGAGCTGCAATATGGTATCTTTTGACCCCAGAGTTGAAGAAGAAATCCTATTGGGCACCAGGTCAGGAAAAACCTATCTACAGGAGCATCCCGAAACTCAGGAGGATCCTGCTTCGTCTTCTGAGGTTGTTCCAGTGCAGCCTGTCTCTACAGAGGGTATCCCTTCTACATCATTACCGGTTGTGGAACCAACTCTTCCTAAACCGACAGCAGCCAACAAAGGCAAACAACAAGTCCGCTTCGATAAAGTTTTGAAGAAGTCTTCCCCCTCTGGACTTGAGAAGCCATATAACTTTGACATATTGGCTCAACTGGCCAACACACCGGCCAGGCTGTCCATCTTCGAGCTCTTACGCCTCTCTAAAGAGACTCGAGAAATATTGAGTAAGGCTTTGATGCAGGCAGACACTTGTCTAACTCATCTCAAGAAACCTGAGTCAGAACCTATCTCTTGTCTCCACTGTCACAGTGTGCTGGAATTAATTCCAAACATCACCTTCACACAAGATCACATGTTGATGGAAGACAATCGACACGACCGTCCTCTCTACTTTACAGGATATGTCGACACCATGAAGGTCGATCGTATTCTGATAGATCCAGGGTCAGCACTCAACATCATGCCTAAGACGATGTTGGATGCTCTGAAGATTCCAGTGCATAGCCTCTCCGGTACTATCACCACCATCCTAGGATTCAACCAGGGAAGAAGCAAACCTTTAGGCAAGATACGCTTAAAGCTCCAAATTAGCAATCTTCGCACGAAGGTGACCTTCTACATTATAGACAACCATGGTTGTTCTTACAGTGCTCTTCTGGGGAGACCATTCCTTTATAAACACAACATTGTTCCTTCTACTCTCCATCAATGCTTCAAATACGTTGATGACAAAGGAGAAGTCCAAAAAGAAGTTGCGGATCTCTATCCGTTTAAAGGCGTTGAAGCATATTGCAACGACGCTCGCATGTACAAAGAAGAGTTTATGAAGGTAGTATTAGCCATGGACGGTAAGGAAGAACAAGAAGCAGTACCCAATGACACTCTCATCATACCTGTCAAAGGACGTGCTTCCCATCCTCAATCCTCCAAACCACTGACTATTCATTTGCCAGCCCAGAAGCAATCAACTGGTGATAATCAAGATAAAAGGGAGCTCACCTCTTCTGAGCCGCTTGTTATCGACCTTCGTCGCAACAAGCCTAAACCTCCTTGCTCTTCTGTTCCTCCTCTTGTAATCGACCTGACCAAGTCGGCTAAGGCTAAAGGTCCTATTGTAAATATGGATGTACAAATCAATAAAAAAGCATCTACTTTCCAGTATACTGATGTTATTTATCATACTAAATGCTATTTGGATATGCTAGACAGCTTTCAGTCATTTACGATAGGGGTTGAACAATCCCTTCAGACAGAAGTATTATTTAAACATCCAGATGACTCATATTTTGTTATCCCTTCTCGAAAGAGAGGTGAGAGTCCAATACTTTTTAGTAAAGGGCCAGAACAAAAATTCAGCTATACGGATGATAGCAAAAATAACGATATAGGACGTCTGCAACTTCGTCGTTATAGTCAACAATCAAAAGACATCATCCGAAAGATGGGTTATGACTTCAAGAATGGCCTCAATTACGGTAAGGATAGACGAACTCCTATCCGTACAGTTATTCCTAAAGAAAAATTAGAGATGTACTACAGCAGGACGAAAAGAGGTCTCGGATATACTTCAC
Organism: Iris pallida; assembly: GCA_029216955.1. Taxonomy (NCBI): domain Eukaryota; kingdom Viridiplantae; phylum Streptophyta; class Magnoliopsida; order Asparagales; family Iridaceae; genus Iris; species Iris pallida. The sequence continues at coordinate 16,716 of JANAVB010000114.1, read as the reverse complement.
CTCCGGTCTTATCTCCAGAAGTCTCCGAATCTGATAATGAGGAACGCTCTAACTCTTCGGATTCCAGATCATGGGATTCTGATACCAGCATCGGTCAAGTCCATCGATTAATCGTATCTTCTAACATGGTCTCCGCAGAACTCCCAGAAGGCTATGATGAGGATATCAAAGAAAATCCTGAAATAGATACTTGGGCTCAACGAATGGATACCCAATGGGAACTCCGATTCGAACAATGAGAACCTCCTACCGAAGATCAATTGGTTCAAATTGACGTAGGAGAAAACGGGTCATCTCGTCCAATATTCATTAGCAAGAACCTCCCAGAGGCAGATAAGCAAGAATTAATTCTTCTTATTCGAGAATACGTCGATGTCTTTGCTTGGAATTATGAAGACATGCTCGGTTTAGATCCCAAAGTTGCTACTCATAAACTGAATATTTTACCTAATGCAAAGCCAGTCAAACAACAGCAAAGGCGATTCAAGCCAGAAATGATGGACGCAATTGATGATGAAGTCAAAAAGCTCATAACTTGTGGCTTTATTCGAGAAGAACAACATCCTGATTGGTAGCCAACGTTGTCCCAGTCTTGAAGAAAACTGTTAAAGTTCGAGTTTGTATTGACTTTCGAAATCTTAATGAAGCTTGTCCAAAGGATGAATTTCCTCTCCCTATTATAGATGTCATGATCGACAATACTTGTGGGTTTGAAAGGATATCCTTCATGGATGGATTCTCTGGATACATCAGATTCGGATGAACCCTGAAGATGAAAAACATCTTCTTTTCGCACCCCTCGCGGAGTCTATTGTTACACTGTGATGCCCTTTGGTCTCAAGAATGCTAGTGCAACTTACCAACGAGCTATGAGTACCATCTTTCGAGATCATCTACGCAAGACTGTCGAATGTTATGTCGACGATATTGCTGTCAAGAGTCGTCTAAAGGAAGATCACATCCAAGGTTTAAGAAATATCTTCAATCTAATGCGCCAACATCAGTTAAAAATGAATCCCACCAAGTCATTCTTGGGTGTCTCTAGTGGTAAATTTCTCGGCTTCTTCATTACCTCTAAAGGTATACACGTGGATCCCGAGAAGATGAAAGCCATTCAAGAGATACGTCCTCCACGCAACTTAAAAGAGCTACGGGGATTCCAAGGTCGACTTGCGTACATCAGGAGGTTCATTTCAAATCTGTCTGGACGCTGTAGACCGTTTACTTAATTAATAAAAAGGGTGTATCTTTCGTTTGGACTGAAGAATGTCAACAAGCATTCGATGATATAAAGCGGTATTTGATAAACCCACCAGTCTTGGTGCCACCAATCTCAGGCATACCATTCTTAATGTATGTCCGTGTTATGGATCATTCATTGGGTGCTTTACTTGCCCAAAAGAATAAAGAAGGCCATGAACAAGCCATCTACTATCTTAGTCGTACTATGATCGGTGCTGAACATTGTTATAGTCCGGTTGAGACAGAATGCCTAGCTCTTATGTTCGATGTTCAAAAGACTCGGCATTATATTATTGGCCAAACCATTCACGTTATTTCTCGAGTTAATCCTTTTCGGGTACTGATAAAAAGCCCAGCACACTCAATTCTCGATTGGCTACATGGGCCATTCTGCTAGCCCAATACGACATGGTTTATGTTCTACAAAAGTCTGTTAAGGGTCATGCACTGGCTGACTTTTTAGCAGCTCATCCTGTTCCGGAGACATCTAAGCTTTATGACGAAATTCCAGATGAAACATTAGAATCAAACATGATCTCTGAAGAATTTCTTACTTGGCGTCTGTTCTTCGACGGAGCATCCCGGATCGGACCAAATGGGACCATTGTTGCAGGAGTTGGACTTGTACTAGTCTCTCTCGAAGGATTAGCTATCCAAAGAGCTTATTCTTTAGATCAGCCATGCTCTAACAATGTGGCTGAATACAATGCCTTGCTCATTGGACTCTAATTAGCAAAACAATTGGAAGTCGAATATCTTGAAGTCTACGGTGATTCTAAACTGGTTGTTAATCAGGTTAGAGGAACATATAAAGTTCGCCATCAAGATCTAGTGCCTATCATGAAGCTGCAATTTACACGGCTACATCATTCAAGGCTTTCTTCATTGAATATGTTCGACGAGCTTGTAACACTGAGGCAGATGCTTTAGCTAATCTCGCAACAGTCTTAGCAATTCTCGTCAAAAGACAACAAGTGGTTGTTGTTTCCAACTGAGAGTTGTTCTGCATTGAAAACAATCGCAACATTGAGTTCAGTAACCTCATCGAAGTCAATATTATCAATAAATATTGGAGAGCTTCTTTTATCGACTTTGTAGTTCATGACATACTTCCTGAAGATCCTAAGGAGGCTACAAGTATTCGTCGACGATCTCTTCGATTCTACTACAATCAGACTACTAAAGCTCTCTATTGACGGACTTATGACGGCCTACTCTTGCGTTGTTTTGCTGGTGATGAAGCAAAGCAGGTATTGCGTGAAGCTCATGATGGTGTCTGCGGAACACATCAACCTGGCCCTAAACTATAAGATCGTATTCGACGAATGGGTTACTACTGGCCCTCTATGGTGTCTGATGCCATCGAATATGCAAAGAAATGTCGAGCTTGTCAAATCCATACAGACTTTATTCATCAACCGTCAGAATTCCTTCATCCGACTGCTGCTTCCTGGCCTTTTGAAGCTTGGGGTATGGATATTATAGGTCCTATCAATCCTCCTTCTTCTAAGGTACATCGGTTTATATTGGCACTAACTGATTATTTCTCCAAGTGGGCTGAAGCTTTACCTTTGGCTGAAGTCAAAACCAGCAGCGTCATCAACTTCGTCAAACACTACGTTATTTACAGGTTTAGTGTACCTCGACGAATCATTCACGACAATGGACCTCAGTTCATCAGTCAAAAGTTCACCAGGTTCTGTGACGATCATCGGATTGACAATGTCGCCTCTATAGCTTACAATCCTGCTGCTAACGGCTTGGCTGAAGCCTTCAACAAGACTATCATCAAACTCCTTAAAAGTTTGTATCTACTAACAAAAGAAACTGGAGTGAAAAGCTCAGAGAATGTCTATGGGCCTACTGTACTACGGTCCGCAATCCCATAGGTTGTACACCTTTCTCTTTGGTTTATGGTTGTGAAGCAGTTCTACATTTGGAACTTCAAATTCCTTCCTTGAGAATTTCCATCGCTAATGAATTTACTACGGAGAACAATTATCTTCTTCGACTTCAAGAACTGGAGGCGCTCGATGAGAAGCGGCTATTGGCTCAACAACATATTGAATTATATCAAAGCCCGTATCTCGAAGACTTTTAACCGCAAAGTTAAAATCAGAGCCTTTCAGAAAGGAGAACTCGTTCTAACAGTCAGACGTCCTATGACTATGACTCACATGAGCAAAGGCAAGTTCGATGCGAAATAGGAAGGGCCTTATATCGTGAGTAAAGTCTTCTCAAATAGAGCCTATCAACTCACAGAGCTGGACGGTCGAGTGGCGATGATGCCTATCAATGGCAAATTCCTTAAAAAGTACTATGTATGAATATAAAAGGGATTTCTTATAAATACGACAAGACATTTCATAAATAAATTTTGATTTTATTTCATCATAAATGATGTTATATGATATCAAGGACGAGAATCACTATCGTCCTTCTTAAAGACCGGACGAGGACCACTGCCGTCCTTTGCAAAAATATAGTCGACAAAAGAGCCGAGAACATCCTTGCTTGATTTTACTAGAAACACAAGCGGCCATCCTCATAGCCTCTTCTTCTTCAGTCTTCCCTGGCTCAACTAGGAAGTCCAAGATATTCCGTAGCGGCTTGGGTGCAGACGAACCTTCGCCCGCCTCCGTCTGCTTTGGTTGGGTTGGCTCGGCTGGACGTTCCTCAACGACTTCTTCGACCTTCGGGATGACCTCAGCCATCTTGGATGCATCTCCAGACGATATTTTGTGTTACAATTGAAACTGATCACTCCATCTAAATTTATGTTCTATTTATAGGTAGAGATTCTTGAGACAGTCGATTATGCGAACCGAAGCGACAGATTCTTCATAACATTCATTCCATTCATCTGACGGTTCATCCGTTCATTCCATTTATTACGACGGTTCATCCGTTCATGCCATTTATTATGACGGTTCACCCGTTCATTCCATTCACCCGATGGTTCATCCGTTCATTCTATTCATCCGACGGTTCACCCGTTCACCCATTCACTTCATCCAATTGATGGTTCATCCGTTCATTCCGATGATTTACTTCGTTCATACATTCTGACGACTCATCCGTTCATCCATATCAACAACTTGTCACGTATTTATTACCTCTGATTAAGTTGTCTACCGAAATAATGATATTCAAAAAGAAAATTATATTCTGTCATGTCCACATTACCTCTGAGCAGATATAATGAATATAATTATTTTCTAAATCAAGAAATATATCATGTCCTGAACCTCTGAATATATTTTCCGTAGCTATTATTTATATCTGTAACGGGATATGCAACAAATAATAGATCCACAAAATAGTGTCTTTTCATTTGATCAAGATAAAAGACGTTACAAAAAGACATCACAAAGAAGAAAATACAAAAAATTTTCTTTCACTCAGTCGGTGGGGTAATCAGATTAGCTATCTGTTGCTTCAAGGTTTGGAGTCGTTCTTTACGAGAATCCAGTACCCGCCTTCTAGCCTCTGCCATTCCAGATTGAGCGTCAAATGTTGGAAAGGTCACTAGTCGTCGAGCGATTTCATCTTGATAAAATTTGACAAACTCATTCTTCTCCTGGGTCAAAATGTCCAGTTGCTGAACTGCAACTTGATACTGTATAGTCTCTTCTTCAAGAGCAAGTTGAACGATTCTCAACTCCTCTTGAAGTCGAGCAAACTCGGCCTTCAGATCAGCAACCTTCTTCTCTTTCTCTCCAGCAGTAGATGCTACTATATCCGTCTGAGAATCATACTCTAAAGACTTCGTGGCAAAAGTATCCAAGAAAGTCTTGAAATCAGCTTTCGTGACCTCAGCTTCTCGAGTCATCCTTTCGAACTCGGTATTCGCCAGTGGCTCTACCTCCCCTCGGTTAAGATCTTTGTAAATCTTGATTGATTTCTCCAGCTCATCCAGCACATGTTCAAGGTAAGCAGCCTGAGCTTCATCGCCTTGATCTCGGATGCCGCCGATCAGATAAGAAGTTGGACTTCTGACAGTGATGAAACCAACATTTTCTTTCTCCATTACCCTTTCTACCAAAGGTCCCAAGGAACTGAAGAAGAAATTGGTAAAAGAACCAACTACAAATTTATTGGTAGCTACTGCACTAGGAGTAGCAGCTATTCCTACAGAAGCTTCAGCAACAGATGCTTGTGAAGGTGGAAGTTCGGCATCTTGAACATGGGCTATAGCCTCTTTTGAAAAAGGAGCCATAGTGGAGCTAGTTGCCCCTCCTAGATGTTCTTCTGCGAAATCAAGTAAACATCATCAGTTTGTTGTCACTAAGGACTATCAGAAAAAAGATCAAAATGAAGGCAAGCTTACCAAAACTGGGTTTAGTGACAAGATTGTCATTTAATGAAATAGGCTGGAGCCTCGCGGAAGTAGTTTCAGACATTACTGCCTGACTACTTCCCGCTTCGGAGCCGTCTGATAGATGACGGCTGCCACTGGCTATCGCCTTTATCTGCACTATGTCAGTGCATACCGAAAGAATCGGAGAAGGTTGAATTTTTGCATGAATGAAAGTTAAAACATCAGTCATTTGATCTATAAATGAAGATTATCAAAATCAGTCAATACCTCTTTGATCAGTGACAATCGCTTCCTCCAGTGCTACTTCATTAGCAGCACTCTTCTCTTGGGATGCATGGACAGCAGCATCCTCTTCCGGATTGTCATTAACATCATCCGTCGATGTTTCTTCGTCATCTGCCCCCTCCTCTTGTGCTTCCTCATCATCACTTCCATCGACTGGATCTATGTTATGGAAGCCAAAATCACATCCATCCAGAGCCTCGATCATCAGTCGATCTTCTTCAGCACGACGCGATCTTGGTGTAGCTGGAAGATGAGCAGCTTCCATTACAAGTGTGGGAGATGGCAATACTTCGACAGATGATTCTGACTCATTGATTGGGGTCGGAGTTGCAGTTGCTTCTCTTGCTTCTGCAGCCTCATTTTTTGTCTCTGCAGCATCTTCCCTTGTGTCTGTGACCTTGTCCCTTATCTCTGCACTGGTAGCTCCTTCTTGTGTATCCGTCACCTGCTGAGGCTCAGGAGCAGGTGTAGGAGAAGGCATTATAACCCCGGCGGCAGCACTTATCAGGGCAGATGTATGGATAGGTTTTGAAGGAGTGGTCACTTTCTTTCTGAAAGCTATTTTCTTCCTGCGTAGAGGTTCTTCAGGGCTCTCTACGTCTGCAGCGTGTGTTTGTCTTTGGATGGAAGTTGGGGTCGTCGCTTCTTCTCTTTGAGCTGACTCAGCCTGTTGTCGAGACTGCGATCGAGTAGTGACCCTTTCCGAAGAGTCTACAGCGGTCTTTTTCTTAGAGACATGAGAAGATGGTTCTTCTGCCTTCCTCTTCTTCTCCTTGATTGGAGATCTTGCAACTTTTAAAGAAATATGCAGCGGTTCATAGACTTCTTCAAGAAAGTTGGCTTCCCTCGAAGCTTCTAGAGGCGCATCAGCCGGCTCGTGTTCTTCATCATTACCAAGAGGCAACAAAACAGGCGCTCCTTTTCTAAATTGTGTCACCGTCGTAAAGCTGTCTGTTAAATTGAAATTCTCAGCAAAAGTATCTGCTAACGTATAAAAGATCGAATAAGTATATAGCATGCGCGGGCTACGGTCGTTCCTTGTCGGCATCGAAAACGTTGTCTTTATGTCACATGCATTGTAATAGGCCCAAGCCCGGGCTCCATCAATCAAATAACCTTTTCCCTGTAGGCATGTTATGGCATTGCCTACATGAAATTGGTTATACCCGAATTAACGTACAAAACGGCTTGGGAGATAAGGTTCAAGATAACATTCATCTTCGAACCGGTATACTAGATGTGATGGCCGAATCGTCCTCAGCCAATCGAAGGTGGTACAGCCCAAGGGTGGTACTCTCACCGAGTCGATCATGTTTGTCGGCACATATTCATAACCGACTGGAGGTGGAACACAGTAGAAATTCCATCCTTTGCCCAAATTCAAGACTCGCCTGCAGTCTTTCAAAGTGGTATAGATCCACTTACATCCAGAATATCTTCTTAGAAAATTGTCGCTCACTGCCCCCATAGCAGGGTTCATTAACGAAGGATGGTGTAGAAACAACCATCCAAACAAATATATATACGGCAGTTCCAGCCGAGGAAAATTTCCCTTTTTGCCTTATCCTCGAATCATCGAATCAACGAAGAGACGGAGGCCGGCGTTCATCCTGCATGTCATTGCTGACAACAAATCCATCCGGTAGCCAAAAACTAGACGGAGGACAACAAACAGTACACCGCGATGGAAGCGGTCAACTGTACTGGCCCCAGGTACGACATATCGTCGAAGCCAGTAAGTAAGAAAACCTGCCAGTTGGGCTTCCTTCGACATGGGCCTGTAACCCATCCTCATGTAGCTTTCGACGATGTCTCCTTTCTTAAAAGGAGGATACTGAAGATCATCCTCAATCTTGATATCCATATCGTTGTGCGTCTCCATCAACTCTATCACCTCGCTATTGCTAAGCGGTTTGAAGAAGTTGGGATTGCAGTTCTCATGTTCTTTGGTCTTCTTCTCAATAATATGGTTAAGGAAAAGATATGGCAACCACTTGGTCGAATAGCAAGTGCTGGCCGTGCCGCTCTTGTAGTATAGAAAACAAATCTTGTAATGGCAGAATAGCTCTTTAAAAACATCTACCATACTGGCATTCTCCTGGCGCAGTCTGTCCAACTCATCATTTTTTGGGACAAACTCTTCATAGGGGATATCCCCCATCGGCAGATTAGAGATGTACTTCATCTCATGCAAGGCTAATCCAATTTTCCCGTACGGCGTCATAAAAGTCCCAGTCCTATAATTATATCTCTCCGCCAACGCAAGGAATAGATGCGAATTAGGTGGAAGCCATAGACAGTGGCATACACTGCCTGATACAGATCAATTTTTTTAAGCTGATCTTCAAATTGGACCAATATCCAATTGGCTACACAGATCCACCTTTTATTGTCCGGGTTCACAAGACCTGTCAACCGTAGATCTTGGTCCGGATACCTCCCTTCCACCTTCGCAAACTTATTTGCGAATATTGGAGTTCTTACTGGTAGCAGCAGAGAAGAATCTTCTGACGGGATGCAACCGGGTTTTAGTCCTCTGAGTAGGGAGCTATGTCGCTCAGAAGAACTGTAGAATACATCTTTATGGTCTGGCCCCTTCTTAACACAGATATTATCCACTCGGGCCTGCTGCAGCAGAGTTATGTCCCATTCCATTCTTCTGGGATAGCTTGTAAAAGCATATCTGGACAGAGGGAGACATCTGGAGATCTCTGTCAAATATATCGTCTTCTCGCCCCTTTGGAAGATTCTCTGCTCCATGCGAGGCCTTGGCTGGGAATTCTTATCAAAAGCCTCACCAAACAAAAACAAAGGTTTCTTGTGGGTGACAGTGTCAACAGTCTGAAGAGGTTGCCCGTTCATCAGAAACAATAAAGTATCATTATCTTGCGCAACCAAGACAGCTTGCCGGGATGACGGTAAAGCATATTGAGGAAAAGATACATGTGAGTGATCTTTCTTGAATTCTGATTCAGACAGAGATCCTGCAAGAACCTCGTAGTTGGGATCTTCTCTAAGGTTAACTGCATCAATAAAGAGACAAAGATCAGTATGTGCAAAAGAAATTAAAAACTTTTTCATCAAATTGTGCTGAATGGAATAATCTGCCCGATTACGCCAGCACAGCCTACGTGCGCAAGACATCAGATTGCGCCAGCCTACTTGCGCAAGACATCAGTTTGTGCTAGCACAACCGACTTGCACAAAATGTCAGTTTGCGCATCGATGCGCAAAACGATGGATTGCGCTGAACATTTTGTCAGCGCTTTCCAACCGATTGTGCAAAGATATATTTTTTATAAAAATAAAAACTGTTGTACATGCAGCCGAAATCCTAAACAGGGTGGCGCAAATGGTTGAGGATACCATCAATCTCTAAAAAGAGAGAGGCATGAAGGTTCGAAAACATCAAAAACCCTAAAAAGGGTTTTGATCATGGTTCGTCATTCACCTCGAAGAGCTGGATGGCCCGTCTCGTGACGAGATACTTGCGGTGCAACACGAGTCAAAGGTTCAGCAGGGGCCTTTCCTTTCTCAGTGGCCGATCGCTTGGGCACCATTGATGTCGACGACGAGAGGAGGAAGAAGAAGTCAGAGTAGGAGAGGAGTTTCTTTCTCTTGAGAAATCGAAAGCAAGTAAAGATTAAAAGAATAGAAGATGAAACTATTTATAGTTTTCTCACAGAAACGTAACAGTCGCCTCCGATTGCACCGCAAAATACGGAGCTAATTCCTCCAAACGCGCAACCAAAGCGCAACTTGATTTCAAATTCGAAATTCAAAGTATTTCGAAACTTTGAATATTTTCAAATTTCAAAAACTTTGAAGGGGGTCGTGTAAGTCCTAAAAATCAAGTTGCATCCATCAACTAGGTAGAGAAGTCTCATTTGCGCACCCTTCAATGAACTGTGCTGGAGACAGATTGCGCTACAAATCAAACGTGCAAGGCTGAACTGCGCTAACGCCCGAGCGCGCTACGCTGACATGGCAACGCCATCATTACGTGACAAGAAGATCAAATCTTCTGACAGCCTGACAGCCCGAAAAATAAGGAGTCTATTCATTTCTTGTGCAGCACGGCGCTCGAGAACAGCTGTACAGTCCAGCGCAGTCTGCCAGTCCAACCTCAGCGCAGTCTGCCAGTCCAACCTCAGCGCAGTTTGACCAAGTCCCAATCCTAGCGCTATCCATTGACTAGAAGGGAGCACAGTCTGAAGCTAGCGCTATTCAAATGGCGCGATCCATCAAACTTGTTGAAGATAACTGACATTTATTACGTGACTTACATGCCATCAATTGCTTGCCACGTGGCAACCGCCTGTACATGACCAAGCGCATTTCAATCAAACAATGCCACACATCTGAATACGGTTAGCCCACGATCGAGCAACTGCCCAATGGCCAGCGCTGTTTGCAGTCTGCACAGTCTATCCCCAGCGCAATCTATTGTGCGCAATCCAGAATAACTACAAAATAGTTATTTCTAGAACTCTATAAATAGAGTTTCAAGTTCTTCATTATGGAGGATCATTATTCAAAATCATCAGAGATCAGGAGTTCTTGTCCAAGTGCTGCTGCATTCTTCAGAGGCTATCATCTTCAAAAGTTCACATCGTCCAAGGGATAAAGCGATCGTCTTCAGATCGGATTTCTATAGTTGTACTTTCCCAGAATTCATTGTACTCTTGTACTATTCTTTAACGTTTGTGAAATAAAAGACTTTTGTTTTTGCAAACAAACTGCATGTTGACGCATTACATGCCTTTGGGCGCATAGTGCCTTTGGGCGCATAACATGCATGCCGCTGCACCAGCAATCTTTGACCATGGAGTTTCAAAAACTTTTAATGGCCATAACTTGGGCTACCGGACTCGAAATTGGGCGAAAAAGGTCAAAATTGACTAGAATTTAATTCTCTACAACATGGAATAACTTGTTTTTGAAAACAACAAAGTTTGATAGATCAAAATCATAAAAACCCATAAAATCCAAAACTTAAAACCTAGATCTACACACAACCATCCATGGAAATCAAAAACTTCAAGACCTAAACTTGTAGAGGAAGAGGAGAAGAACAATATAGACTAAAAATAAATAGGGATGCATAAATCCCTCATGGTGTGCAAGATGTACTTGTCTCTCCAAAGGGGTTAGAGTTTTGGTGGAGGAAAGAAATGAGAGTTTGTGAGGAGAGAGAAACAAAAGGGGTATAAATATCTAGCTCAAGTTAATCTCCACCACCCATTCCTTCCTACATAATCTAGGCCATCCATCCCTTATCATGATGAACCAAGCTAAACCAAGTTGGTTCAACATGAACAAAATAAACTAAAAGCTAAGCAAAAGCAGAAAATAAAATACAAAAAAATAATTAACATAAAATTAAAGGAATTAAATACAGAACAAATGCATGATAAAATTAAATAAATACATTTAAGTAGTACACATATTTAAAATACGTATTCTGGAAACGAGGAGTGACATGTGATGTATAGACGGCTGTCGATTGTGATATAGATTGTTGGCTTATGACTTAGTGGTATGACTTTGTCATACAGACCGAATAGTATGATTCCATAGTTTTGTTGAGACTATCGAAATTAATGACCCTTGAATAGTTAGCCTCGGTATATAGATCCATGTTGGTACAAAAAAATTGAAATAGAAATTAAATCGTTGGGAATTTACTTGATAGATTATTAACACATTGGAAATAGTATGTTGGATTGGGGATTAGACAGTAATGTTGCTAGATCGATCTTTGTCAATCACTAGATAAGTCTAGAAAGAGCCTCTGTGGAAATTAGTTCCTTAAGGATGGCCATAGATAGACTTGACCCTAGCGACCGTGGGCTACATAACCCATTATCGACATAGTCGGCAATGACCATTAGTTGTTTTGACTGAGTGGATGTAACTCCACTTCCCGATTTTGAGAAAAATAAATTAATTTCTAAAAATATCAATTGTTGATTTTGGTTTCAAATAAAAAGGTTAATATATTTTAACTAATAATTTTGATGATCTATTTTGGAGGGAATTTAATTTAGGAGAAATTCCAATTTCAAAAAGTTGTTACAACCAACTTTGTGGTCCCCTCATTTTTTAAAAAGTTTTTAACTGATTTTTTCAGTAGCTTGTAATATCCGAAAAGGGTGAGGGTTTTTTTTGGAAAAGTTCCTTGACCGGAGGGACTTTAATGCAAAGTTTCCTATTCCTTTTTATTTTGGCTCTGGAGAGAGAGACTCTTCATTTCGAGCTCAGAGTCTCTCCTCCCAATTACTTTCTGTTCGTCTGACCTAAACCTAACTTCCAGGTGGCGAGGACAGCCATGACGGGTCCGACGACAGCTTGCTTCTCCGACGACTAGCTTTACCGGCATCGGCGTCCAGCCTCTCCCCCACAGCAGCGACGACGGTGATGGCGAGGGCCGTCTCCTCACCAATGGCGGTCATATCGACTCCCAGCGGTGGCGCACACAACTTATCGACGACGCCCTCCGTTCTTCGGTGATTCTTCCGACGACTGATCTGATCATCATCAACGCGAACCCCGGCGTCAAGTTTCGCGGTAGCGACCGCAGAGTTTCATCTCCGACGACCGACGACCAGGCGTCGTCCCTCCCATCAGGCGGTGATCCTTCCCGACGGCGGGTTGATCGTCTCCTCGAATAGACACTGGAGGTTCTCAGCGCAGTTTCTTTGACGGGCTCCGATCGAGCAACCGACGATGTCTGCCACTTGTGGAATTGACAGCAACGACTAATTAAGGTGAGTTGAGATCCTTGATCGACCTGGAGGGATCAATTCTTCCAATTTTCTTCTAATTTTGTTGTTAATCTGGATCGATGTATTAAAACCCTTTTTCCTGTGTCTTCGAATACCAGACGTTTGATCGATTGTCCCAATGACGTATCCGTGATCCTCTGCATCTATTTTGGATACAAAAAGTTTGTGTAATCGAAGCTTGGGACACAGGTACAATTCCTTCCCTGTTCTTCGTTCATTTTCCGGCTTAATTCTTGATGTTAGAGTTTCGATTGGTATGTCTCTTGTTGACACAAGGATCAGTATTGAGGAGCAAATACCGTGATTAGATACGGTTTCCGTAGGAAATTCGGAGGAGGATCATGTGTCGAGTTCTCTATTCGTGTCCTAACCGATGGAAATATCTGTAGGTGTGTGTGCATATCGATGGTTGAGTATCGAAGTACAACTGAGGAGTAGCCACGCGTGGAGTTCTTGGGTTGTTCGTGTTCCGCCATTGTACGTATCCAGTTTGGATCGTGTCCAGATGTTTGGATCGTGTCCAAGACTTGGTACCGTTCGAGTCGTGTCCAGTTGTGATGGCCCATGGTGTATTTATTTCGTGAGGCTATTCGTGACCTAGGTCGGCAAGAAGAGCAAATGGCAGTCGACTGGAATTTGGGAAACTATTTTATGAACTTTGATTTTGATCTTATATTGTATTTAAATTTTGTATAAGTTTGTTGATAGATTTCTGTGGAGATTTAATTATGTATATTCAGAGTATAGTAATTTTCTTCAGACCCTGAGTCTTCTAGCTGTATGGTTCTAAGGGGTAGCTAGCTTATTGTGTTATATGTTGTGTTGGCCTAAATCAAGTTCTATGGACTTTTCTTTTCTTAAATTTTGTGTGGGTTTCTATAGATATCTTCTTTGAACAAGTTTGGGAATCCGCAGGTTGATTGAGTGATGTATGCAGTTTAGATTTGGAGGACCAGGTGTTAGCCTTGTGTCTGTTGGGTAACTAGCTATTTGAGTTGAGACCACTTAAGAATTTAATTATTGGTACAATAAGTTTGAGTTAATATAGCTGTGGAGAATGAGTAAAGGGTTCACCAATGATCTAGTTGCTAAGTTGTCTCTACAACAAAATATTTTTAGATATTAACTAGTATTTTTCCTAAGGCATTATAGTTTGTTAACTATACTATATTAATGATAAGACAAATCATATTTTTAGGTATTATTGATAGTGGAATTAAGTTCTGTATTAATGAACCTAATTCTAGTTAGTCTTTATAATCTAACCTCATTTTGTTAAAAACAAAATAACTCTCTTCTATTTAATATCCTATTTTAGTTGTTATTTAAATAAATAATATCTTACCAATTTATTGTCCTGAATAACTAGTGCAGGTATAATGACTGGTATATATGTATATATAATTTGTGTTTATGGATAAGTAAACAAGTTAGCTTCTTAATAGTAAATGGTGACTTGATAAATAACTAGATTATTTAGTTAAAACCTGAATAGCTAGTGCAGTATTAGAACTTAACCAACTTGTACACATTATCAAATTCAGGTGGACATAGAGACTACTATCTCCCTATTCCCGATCTTCCCGGAGCAAGGCAAGTACACTCTATGGTCTTGTACATTTTATTATATCATGTGCTTCCTTGATTGACACATTGCGACACGACATGTTTTTTTGGTGCTCATGTTCCTTGTTCTTATTACTTGTACCTGGGGAGGGGAAATATACTATTTATGTGACCAAACCCAAGAAACAACTCAGGTGTGTTTAGCTTAGACCCCGCATCGTGCACGCAGGTCCTAAGCCGTACCATTCATGTGCTTTCATGTGCTTCATGTGCTTACCCCTAGCCGGTCACATACTTAGTTATATTTCAAACATTGTACACACATGTTCAGAAGATATATCATGTACTTAGTTCATGTGATTCCTGAGATACCATGTTCTTTCATGTTCTTACACACCATGTTCTTTCATGTTCTTACATACCATGTTCTTTTATGTAATTATACACCATGTTCCTTCTTGTGCTTTACATACCTTGTTTCCTTGTACTTTCATATCATGATGTCTTGTTCATTACCTAGAGCTGTACTTTGCTCCACTCCTGACTGGATAAGTTGTAGGTATGCTTGCAGGATATCATTCTACCTTATGGGCCAGAGCCCGGGATCTTAGCTGAGCAGTATGGGTCATGACTTAGCTTGAGGTTTTGGGTTTAGACTGTTAGCTTTACTTTTAGATATTGCTTTAGAATTCATAGTATATTTCACTCTTGATGATTCGTACATGTCACGACCCACACCCGTTTTTCGGACGCGAGCTCGTGAGCAAGCCAACTACGTATCGAGCGGACTCCAGCCCGACTCAAGTACGTATAAGCTGTCCATAACAGGGTATCATGTCTAATCCAAACTATATCTCAATCCACAAGATCATATAAGACAAGAATGAACAAGTATGGATCATGGTCTGCAGCCTATTAGCATATTGTTCGATTAGACTCCAAGAATGATATGAGTCTATAAATAAACAAAATATATTATAAAAGCACGAGAAGGATAGTAAATCGATAATACTAACAAAAATACCTGAATCATGCAGATGAAGTCAACTGCCATAGGCTCAGCTAACTACGTGCAAATCCATTACCTGAAGAGATCATCAGGTCCTCAGAGGACTAGCAAGATACATAAATATGCCTACTAATATGACAGTAAATAACATGTAAGAAGGATCAGAACACTGCAAGGAGAACATCTAAGGACGACGAGTCATGTGGAAATGTAATACTAGACTTGCCTACCAATCAATCGATTAACCTATATAGCTTGTAGTACAATGCAAGATACTCCCAATCTATAGTAGATTTTGACTGTAATACAATACAAGATACTCTCAGTCAAGATTAGCCAATTCTAGTATCGATCTCCTCTCCTAAAGGATACAAAGTCAAGTAGACTCCTATAAATCGTAGTACAATGCAAGATACTCCCAATTTATAGTGTCGCAAGTCAAGTCAATCAATCAATCAATATATGCTATAGGTCGTAGTACAATGTAAGATACTCCCATTCTATGGCATGTCTCAAGTCAAGTCAATCAAGTGATATCAAGGTAGAAGAATCGGCTATAGGTCGTAGTACAATGTAAGATACTCCTAATCTATAGTATGTCTCAACTGTAGTACAATGCAAGATACTCCCTGTCAATAATGGTCAAGTCAAGGATAGATATAGAAACTGACAACTCAATCACGAGACAAGATAACACGAAGAGACCAATAATCAAACAATGTCAAATACCCTATACGTGCACGTAATCTAAAACAAGTAAAGCAATCAAGGACGAATCAATCACAATGTGGAATCATGTGACAATATGAAAAGAAATACAATAAAGGAAGAGAAAACCATGTAAATACTGTATATGTTCGATAAGGTATACTTGCCTGGGGGTTGCACGGAGAACCAACAATGTATCGCCAATCAACAAGTCAGAAAGTCTAAGTCATCACAAATATCTCCGAAAGCTGAAATAAACATTACCAATGTTCTCAGAATAGTCAAATTAGCTAGGATTGCTTGTTCTTAAGTCCAATTCTGAACACAGGGACAAAACGGTAATTTCGGGCAAAAACGATGTCCGCCGTTGGACCCGCTTTGCACCAAAAGCGTACCAGAGTCAATAGTCTCTAAAGTCGTCAAACTACATTTCTACGGATTCGTTTTGATGATATGAACCCAACGGTATATCCAATTTTGGATTCGGTGGGCCGTGCACAAAATCGCCCGTTGAATCGGACCGTAGGGCCCACAAAACGGCGGTCCGATTCAACTGTCTCAGAATTGGACCAAACTTGGCATACAGGACCAAAAATGATACGATCTTGTTGGCACAAGTTTTGTCTCGATTTGACGAGCGTGCACAAAGTAATTGAAAATTTTGCACAGAGGCCGATACGGTAAATTTCGACGGATACGTATCAAATTTGTCGCGCACACGCGACCAATTTGAATTCCATCAAAGCCCACACGACCACGAAGGCATTACGCAGTTTTCGATGCTTTCAGTTCGCGAC
>JANAVB010000113.1:0-25502 GCA_029216955.1 Iris pallida | reverse complement strand
TCATATTGTTTTTGCTTCTTATATTACTTTTATGCTTATTACTTAATGCTTATTGCTTATTAGTTTTACTATATATTTGTTGTATGCATAATTGCAATTTTTTTGATTCAAAGCAGTGGATTCTGGGCGGGAGCCTAGGCAGCGCCTAGGCGAGGCGGGTGGCCTGTCGCCTCGCCTCGCCTCGCCTATCACCCAGTACAACATGGATACCCATTAATCACTGGAAATCTCATACTTCTGAAACACACTGAACAGAAATTTGTTCGCTTGTTATTTAAACTTTTATGCTTTATTTTTTAGTTATAGACTTATAGTTAAATGATAATATCTACCTACACTACTGTTTTGTCTTTGGCCTCATTTTTACTTTTTAAAATGCTCTGAGATGGTTTGCAATTTCTGATGGTCATTTGAAGACGCTTGCCGACTGAACCACCACTGGATTGGCCTACTCGTAGACAGATTGCATTGGGATCTGCAAGAGGGCTGTCTTACTTGCATGATCATTGTGATCCTAAGATTATCCATCGGGATGTCAAAGCTGCAAAGATCTTATTGGATGAAGAGTTCGAGGCAGTTTGGGGACTTCGGACTGGCCAAACTTATTGACTGCGGGGATACCCATGTAACTACTGCTGTCCGCGGAACTATTGGGCACATAGCTCCAGAGTATCTATCAACAGGAAAATGTTCTGAGAAGACTGATGTTTTTGGGTATGGATCATGCTTTTGGAGCTCATTACTGGACAGAGGGCCTTTGATCTGCTCGGCTGCTAATGATGATGATGTCATGTTGCTTGACTGGGTGAGCAATATTTCACAAATCTCATACTTGTTTATTTTATCTGATTATCTTAAATGATACTGTTGAGAACATTGGTTCTTATATCCAACTTTTCCTATGTTCTGGTTATGGGGTAAAGGAGTAGTTAAGTGGCTAGAGTGGTAAGATTGAAGCAATTTGTTACGGATAGTGGGTCTGTTTGAGTGTGAAGGTTTATGTAGCACGGATGTTCACATCTTAGTAATGTGTCTCGTGTCGGACACCGACACTCTTCTGATACATATCGGACACTCATTTTTGCGTGTCCTCATATTTTTATTTGAAAGCGGGCAAAGACACTCTCCGAATTTAGACACATACCAGATACGGACTCTCGGAATACGTGTTGGACACTTTTTATAGTGATTTTGTATCATTATTAATAAACATAGAAAAAGAGATTAAAAGAATAAGTGCATTATAACTTATGTTATCTGATAATAAACATTATGTATTTTTAAATAAATTTAAAATAACAGTGCACTGAGCTTGTTAAAGTAGTAAAAGTGTTTATCGTCCAAACATAGGTATTGGGTTTGGATCACCTACATTCAGGCTCTACTTGGATTGAGGGAGAGAGAATAAGAAGAGTTAAGTGGGGTTAAGTGAGGAAGAGGGGAGTCATTATATATAACCTTGCTTGGATTGGAGGGAGAGTTTAGTGGGTTGTGTTTAATTGCTTGGATTGGAGGGAGAGTTTAGTGGGTTGTGTTTAATAACTCTTGGTTGATTTAGAGGTTTTGAGTGAGAGGAGGATTTAAAAAATACAATAGTTATCAAAATACCCTTATTACATCTGGCATAAAATTAGGTTTGATTGAGTTTTAATTAAAATTTGTCAAATAAGGGATATTTAATTAAAATATGTCAAATAAGGGATATTTATGATTTTTCGAACAACAAACCCTTACTTCCTCTTGTTAACCCTCTGATTTGGGGGTTGAAAAATGGACAAAACAAGGTTAAACTTTTTCTCACATAACCCCTATGTTGTCATTGGCAACGCCTAGGCGTGCAGATTGGAGAGGAGTCGCCTTGACCTGAATTTTTTTTTCCTGAGTGTAGCGATGGTCGTTTGGTGCGCCTAGGCGGCTGCCTAGGATTGTCCAAGAAAAAAAGGTGGTATTTAGGCGAGTTTTTTCCCCTATTTTAAACTTCTTTTCTTAAAAAAATTGTTTCTTCCTTTGGTGATGTTTTCTTTTCTTTTGCTGATGCTTTTTCTGCTTCTTCTTCTTTTTTCTTTCTTTTGCTGCTTCTTATGCTTCTTTTGATTTATGGGCGGTAGATCCTGGACGGGTGCCTATGCGGCGGCTAGGCCACGCCTAAGCGAGGCAGGTGGTCTATTGTCTCGCCTCCCTTGGTGCCCAGTACAACATACCTTAACCCTCAATGACTCTCCTTTCTAAACCCCTACCCTCAAACCAAACATTTTTTCCTCATTTAATCTTCCATCACTTAACTTTTTTCACCCTCAATCCAAGCAGACCCTCAATGATAGACCCAATGAGGATTGGTTTTCGTGAGTGTCCCAAATTCTAGATATTTGTCAATATATATTTTCCTTTACAAATTTCAAGTACATTTATAATTTTTGTGCCTTTAAATATTTGACCAAAATCATTTTTATTTTTAAAAAAATTGACTTCGTCCTCCAAAAATCGAAAACATATATATATATATATATATATATATATATAGAGAGAGAGAGAGAGAGAGAGAGAGAGAGAGTAGTGTCACGCCCCGCTCCCGTAGGAGCGATCGTCATCGCTAAGGTGTGATGCCGCGTGAGCCTAGGTTGCGCTCACGCAAGGCGGATTCCATAACGGCCGATTACGACAACTAGCGACGAGGTCGTCGCACAGAAGTCCCAAGCAGAAAGTTGAATAACAAGGCAACATGAGTACAAAAACAAAATCCAACCTTTTTATTGATAATGAATAAGATTACAAAAGGCACGAAGCCAGATTACAAGTCGCTCAAGCTCACTTTTCTCTCTGTTTACAAGTCGCTCTGCTCCTCTCATCTCGGATGCTTCAAAAGGCGATATCCATACATTATGTCCCGTATAAGTCCAGACTCCATTTGACCACACCAGTGTTCTAAAAATCGCTAGGCGGACTCGGTGCGGCGGAGGTTCGCCTAGCGCCTAGCCCGCCTAGGCGGCTGCCTAGAATTTTTTTTGAAAATTTTAAAATTTTGAAATTTCAATATTCTAAAATCCAAATATTATCTTAAAACCCAAATAAATATCCAAAATACAACTAAGAATAAACAAAATCAAAAAAATAAAAAATTCAAAAAACACGCCGCCTAGGGGAGCCTAGGGCCCGCCTAGCCCACCGCCTAGGGGGTTTTCGGTGCGGTGGGCGGCGTCTAGGCCGATTTTTAGAACACTGGACCACACGCCTCGAAACGCCAAGGAACTCTGTGCCTCGACGCATCCAAGCGAGCTCTGCGCCAAATGATCTTCTACCTGTGGCTGCACATGAAAACTGTGTGAGTGTCGTACACAACCGTACTGGTGGAGTGAGCTCCTCGTCCACCCATACGAAACCAATACGTTCATTTAGTTTGTGCAACATATCCCTTCGATTGTCTTTCTAATATTGCCTTAGGATCAGTTTTAGGACATGGACGTCTGGCCGATTTGTGTCTCTAGACCATCTTCGTGCCAACAACATCAACGTGTCGACTCTTGCTTGCCTTTCTGACTCATACTTTGGGACGCAACATGTTTCGTGTCATCGACTTGGTCCGTGCTTCAGACATCGAGGTCGTGCCTCACAATTCAACATGATTAAACCAAACTTTGCCTTACGGCCCTTTCTGACTTAACTCGAGACAACTCAATCCCGACTTGTGGAACTTGTGTTGACGAGTTAAACACGACGCCACATCTCGTGCCGAAGTACATGTCTTTGCTATAACCAAATCTTAGGTTTCATAGAACTTGTGGTGCAGACCGTGCACACACTTCGTGAAACATTCGTGCCGTGGTTATACTTTGTAACACAACCGACACCGTGCATGTGGATTGTCGCTCAGCACACCGACTCATCTATATGAAATGTCACTAGCAATGTCAAGCTATCTTGGACATGACTGAGGATAGACGGTGGTTATCCAATGCGGGTAGCTAGCCCGTGGAAGCCACGAATCTCCTATGCGGTACATCCAGCATCCTGCTTTAGCCATCTCGTTTCCCCGAGGACGACATGATCCGAGGCCCCGGCGATCAATGTCGAGGAAGACTACGCCTTGTGCACAAGTTGTCCCTGACTACGCACCTACGACTTCTAGACTCGACGTAAATGTAAGACCTACTGATGATACAACTTTACTTCCTTTTACTTCACTTCTTTACTCTTGATACTTCTTTGCAGAGCCCAAACCAGGGATGCCTTGGCGACTACCGATCGCATGAAATTCTCATCTTTGAAACCCGAGCAACGGCTACTGCATAGCCTTTTTACTTGACTTGAACAAGACGTGTTCCTTACGTGCCATCAATCGTGGCATACTTATATTTGAACCAACCATGGCTCGTGCCTTAAACCAATTTGTGTTCTGTGCGACACTACCGTCTAAGTCATACTTTATATGACGAGCCTTGAGATCGTGGGACTGTGTGGCTATAACAACCGCAGAAATCGTGGAACAATGCTTGCTATGACTTCGATAGCCCGTGGCATAACTAACTCAATCGTGCAACAACTTAACCCTGGGATGAGCAAAGGCTAACCCAAGCCTTGCACCGTGAAAACGTGCATTGAGACTTGTGGGACAATTATACTATGCCAAGCATTAGACAGTGGGACCGTGCATGCTTTATCAAGCATTTATATCGTGTGACGTCTATGACTATGCTAAGTTCATAGTCTCGTGGCAACATAGACAAACTTTCCTTCTCTCAAGCCATATGACGAAGGATCGATTGTCAATTTTGAAAGCACGTCGTGCAACACTTCTAAACCGACCGTTGGACCTTTCCATATTCTAACTCAATCTGTCCCAAGTTGGGATTATTCCCTTAGCTATATGGATTCGTCTCTTTTATTATCAAGCCTATTGTGCAGTTGAAATTTTTTATTTTATTAGTGTGAAGGCCAAGCTGAGGCAAGTTCACCGAAGCCACCCACCTGAGCGAGGAGTTGTCTCGACCGAGCGGGACTTCGAGCAAGCCGTTGCATGGCTAAGTCCGAACGCCGTTGGCGTTTTATTTCCTCCGATTGAACTGAGCGGGACGGAACATTACAGAGAGAGAGAGGGAGAGAAACCCGCATGACCCTAGTGGTCAGCAGGGAGCTGCATAAGCCTCAGGCCCTCGACTGGGTGATGGAAGATCGGTGGATCGAGCCACGTGCACGATATATATATATATATATATATATATATATATATATATATATATAAAGAGAAGAGATTAGAATTTGAAGTATAATTAGTGGAATCACGTGACTCAATAAAAAGATTGAAATCAATTTTGCTTATAGAATATTTATAAATTTGTTTATTTTCGTTGGGCTATATGCTTGGCCTTCAACCCAAAATTGGGAAAGAATAAGACCCCTTGTATAAAGAAGGTGAGCACATGTGAAATCATATTCTCTCTTTTACTTTAGGTAGGAAGCATCATTCTAGTCTTTTCTTATCTGACAACAAGCTTAACCAAAAGTTAGCCATAGAAATTATATTTATGAGAAGCTGATTAATTAATACTAAGACATTTATTCTCAAAAAATCCTATCATGTCTTTCTTTCCACCGATTGATATTGGTTTGGAGCTCTCGACTTCCTACTTTCCTAGGACACCACATTTATTGCTCTTCCTACTCATCAAAACTTTCTTAGAAAAAAAAACTTTCTAATGTTTTAAGAAGTCTTTTGTTCAAAACTCACTTGAGCCAGACCTCTCGGATCTTGAATCAAACCAATGCGTTGACCGAAGCATGCACGAACATCTCAGACCAAAGTCATCCCTGGCCCTTGTCTACGAACCTCCTTGGTTTTCTGTGTCATCAAGCTAATGGGATTTTCTAATTAAAAAAAAAATAAAACTAAGAAAAAAAAGCTACAATATAATTTGACATTATTATTATGTCTTTATGAAATTCAATAAGTTTATGCAATTAATGTATATTTATAAATTATACTATATTATATAAAAGTTGGTCACTGCCAGTTAAAGGAAGGACACCTTATGTTGCTTCACCACCATGCAATGCGTGTATTTTTTCAATTTTGTAAGCTTTAACCTTGGAATCACCTTCTAGTTCACTAAGTAGTTCATTTCTTTCTCGCTGATATGGCTGAGCCTCCTGTGCCATAACTCGGTAGACGCATGACTAACTACATTCGCCTGGTGTGCCCTTTGGTCGCTCTCTTCTATATAACAGAGTCCGGACTTCTTGCTTCCTCTGGAAATCATCACGGAACCCTTAAGAAGTTTCAACTTATCATTTTCGAAGACCTTGAATCTTTCATCATCCAACTTTTCAACCGACACCAAATTGAGACGTATATCTGGGACATGGCGAACATCTATGAGCACCAAAATTGCAGGTGTATGTCTTCGAATGCATCTCTTATAGCAATAGCTTTTGACACAATCCCCTTGTCTATCTTCAATACTCCATAGTCGCTTGTTGTGTATGTGATAAACAATGTCATATTGTGAGATACGTGTGCCAAAGTCCTTGAGTCCACCAGCCAACTGGTGTCATCAGAGGCGAGGTTCATGACAACCTCATCACCTACAATAATGATGATGCCTTCGTGAACTGAAGTCGTTGGTGCAGTGTTCTCACTTTGCTTCCTTTTGTCGTCTTTTTTCTCTCTTCTAAGCAAAACAATTTCTCTTGATTTGGCCCTTATTGCCACAAGGTAATATTCAGAGTCCTCGTACCGATCCTTGAACTTCCCTAAGATCTTGTAATGCTGTTGCTTGGACCCCTACTTTTACTCCTTCCACGACTCTCTGAAACTATTGCCTTTGAGTGTGATGTAGATGACGTGTCCTGAGATTCCCACCATCTCTTCATTTAGCACTCTACTCTTGGCAAACTCTAGAGTGACCACACCCTTGAGATCAAAACTTATCAGACACTCGAACAATTTCCAACGAGTCTGGCAAACTACCCAGCATCTAAATCGTCCATGTACCTCGTCGTCGAATTTTACTCCTATTGCGGATAACTGGTCAACTATGTCCTGGAACTCACTCAAATGATTCATAATAGGCGTGCCATCTCTGTACTTGAAAACCATCATTTGTCGGATCAGAAACAACTTGTTTATCCCGATCATCTTGGCTTACAAAAATTCTAGCTTATTCCATAAAGTTTTTGTTTGCTCAATACTTTTGATGCGATTATACACTCTTTTCTACGAACTGCCAGATGTATCCACAAACTTGTATATGCTCGAACTTCCAGTCCTTCTTAGATTTTTCATCGGGCTTCTCGAAAGTAAATACTAACAGATGCAACTTCTTAATGAATAGCAAATCCTTTATCTTGCTTCGCCTATAGTAATAGTTTGTACCATTCAGATTAATCATGCACACTGGCTTCACGTTCATCTCTTCTATCTGGTTTGACAGACACATGTAACCACAAGCTCTGATACTACTATGTTCAGAACGAACACAAAGCCAACAAAATAAACATAGTTTCCAAACCGATAGAAATCGTCGAAGACCAAAGTGAAATGTCCAACCTGCACACAAACACAATATCTACACAAAACGAGCACAACCACAGACACAATGATATTTACGTGGAAAATCCTGACCGAAAAAATCATGGGACATTCGGAGTCTAACCCGAAAAAACACTAATAAATAAAGGTAATAAACCTGACTCATTTCTAGCTTTTTCCACTTATCCAAATAGATCACCACAACTACTCAATTTGAATGGAAATAGATTACAGTGAGTGTAGAAGTTATCGAAGAACGAGACTACGAGGACGAACCGACGGGGATCTCCTCAAACATATCCCTCTCCGAATCAACCCGAACTTCGAATATCTTCTTCCTCTTCTTCGGAAGTTGATCACCTTTTAAGAACTCTCTTATAATTTTTCATTATGGTTGCTCAGAGTTAGGTTGGGAAGACCTTATTTAAGTCACCCTAATTTCGAGGCAATTCTGACCATCCATCATGATCCAACGGTACACATAACACACAAAATTAGGTTGATATACTGCGGGAACAAAAAAATTACACAACAAATAAACCATTTTCTAAAGCAGACTACTGCTGCTATATGCTTAAACTATTACTCAAATACTTCTATTTCAGCTCCTTTCGAGCTCCACTTCGCCGCCTTCGACTTTCCTATTTTCTCCGACACATGGATAACGCTCGTCGCACTTACGGAACTTCTCCACATAGGTTGGGAATCCCATCCAACACCAACAGTTATCATCGACATTTTGTAGGGTTTCAATTTTTCTTTTATAATTCACAAATTGTGTTACTATGCTGTAATGGGGCACAAATACGGAGGGACTGCATACAGGGCGGCCCTGGGGTAAGCCTGACAAGACTTCGGGCTTGGGCAACCCCCCTCCATAGGGCAACCCTCCAGGCCATTTAGTTTTCTTAGGACCGGTCCAACAAAAATCCAAATTAAACATTTATCTTTCAATAAGGGTAAAGGGCAAAAATTAACTCCGGCTAAGGCAACCCAAACTGCGGGGCCGGCCCTGACTGCATAGCCCAAGAAATAGAGGGACATCGACATAGTTTGGTTCAATGATTTTCCACTTTTTGAAATCTAGAATAAGCATTGCACAATTTAAACCTGGTGATTTTCTGATTAAAATTTATCACCATGTTTTATTTTCTTACAGGTGAAAGGTCTTCTGGAAGAAGAAAGGCTTGATATGTTGGTTGACCCAGAATTACAGGACAACTACATTGAGGCCGAGGTGGAGTTTGCCGTTCAGCTTGCCATCCTTTGTTCTCAGGGATCCCCGATGGGCCGACCTAAAATGTCAGAGGTGGTGAGAATTCTCGAAGGAGAAGATCTCACTGAGAGATGGGAAGAGTGGAAGAAGGCGAATGACCGCCGTCTGGATCGGGAGTTGGTCACATACCCGAGCTGGATATATGATTCCACCGAAAACCTCGACTCCGTGGAATTATCAAGTCCACGATGACAATCGTCAATCTACAAAAGGAGTTTCACAATCCATCTACCAAAAAAGTAAAATGTTAAAGACTTCTTGTGGCTGATATTTCAATAAGCCCCTTTTTTAGACTAAATAAGCCCCATTATTCTTCTCTAAGTCAGAATTTTTTTTTTTTTTCCAGTAATGTCTGAGGTCTTTGGCAGCAGTGGAACAACTTCAGGATCTAAAGGGTGCAGAGAAACTTTACCATACAGAACACATGAAAGCTTCAGGCTCCGTTAATTGAAGGAGTTTTGACGTCAGCCTTGCGTCCAGGCCCAGTGCGTTGTGTCAAAATCATGTATTTGATATGATATTCTACGATGATTACCCATTTTTTTATGTATCCTCTGCTTGATCGCTACTTTCTCCAGTGACTTTGTGTAACAAATAATGTTGTTTTTCTTAGTAATTTCTGAGTGTATATGCCTTGTTTAAAGTCTCGGTCTGTTTCGATTAGCTTTCCTTCTGGAATTAGCGTATTTGTTGTTCATGTGGCCTTTGTCACTCAGAAGTAAATGAATATATCAATTATTATTGTTATCTCAATCTGTTATGATTAGCTTTCCTTCTGGAATTACGCGTATTTGATGTTCATGTGGCTCTATCACTCAGAAATAAAAAATGAATATATCAATATTCTTCTTGTTATTTACTGTTTCATGTTATTTGGTGGTCATGTGGCCTTTATAACTCCAGATGACAACCAACATTGCCCATCAGACTTTCAGGCACCCTGAAATTATCTTGATCTTAACCAATGCATACATGCATGCATTGCTCCTTACACTTCCGTAGAGATTAGGCGGGATCACGGAAACCGCCATTGAAGTATCCAGAGGGAACTCCAGGGGACGGCCAACCTGCTTGTAGACTTCCGCTGCTGTTATGCTCTATTTATTACTCGTTCTACGTTTATGCAAGTCGGTCGGGCATTGTTACTGTCCAGGAAAGAGCATGCAGCCCAGGTTCAACGTTAGAAATGAACCTAGTCGCGTTCCCAACGCAGATGACGATAGATCGAGTGGTCTCTCTCTCTCTTTGTGGTTCTGATCCCTTTCTGTCCCAATAATAATCTAAAGGAAGAGATTCCTCTTGACCCTCTCTTATGAGAGGCACTTTAATATATAAATCAATTTGCATGTGTGGCCCCCATGCACATTCCTCTCGCAAAATCAATCAATCACACTTTGGTTTTTATTCCTCTCTCTGCAGCATGAACTAAGGCAAGAAGGTGGACTAGGTTCAAGGAATGTGACTGATCTCTTGGAATCAAGGACTTCCTCTAAAACACTAATAAATTCTAACTCCACAGTAGTAGTAGTAGTCCATGACATTACATAGCCACTCCAGCGTGAAGTTGGACGTCACCTGGAGTTCCTTCAAACACTTCACTGGGACTTTTGAGCCTCAATTAAGTGTTGATTGCTAACGAAGTGCTTGGGGGAACTCAAGAATTAGAATTGTTTAGTTCCCTCCACATGCACTCTGTATGCACAGAGGCCAATGCGTCTGTAGCTCAGTGGATAGAGCGTCTGTTTCCTAAGCAGAAAGTCGTAGGTTCGACCCCTACGTGACGCGTTAAATTTTTATTTCTACTCCTCAAATTTGAGCAACAACAGCTCATCCAATAAAATTTATTTGTATACAATAATTTTGCATATGTTGACAGGTTAGAGTCATTTACAGCATTTTAGCACAACTTTCAATTTTTCATATAATATAAAAACCTATGTAATTGACATTACGTTGTCAATCTAACTCGGGTGTTTGGTCGGACAATTTTTTTTTAGATGTAATGCAATTGCGATTACAAGTTTGATTACATTACATCAGTTTCTTCTAAACTCAATTACATCATAAAATCTATATAATTGTAATTACATTACAACTTAAGCGGAAGGTTGATATGCTATAATTTGATCTTTTTGTTCGTTTTTGGTCATTTTTGTTGTTTATATATTTTTGTCGGTTTTTTGCCTTTTTTGTCGTTTTTTTTGTCGTTTTTTGTTCGTTTTTGTCATTTTTGTTCGTTTTTGGTTGATTTTTTTTGGTCGTTTTTGTCCTTTTGTTCGTTTTTTTGGCCCCTTTTTAGTTTTGGTCTTTTTTTGTCGTTTTTTTTTTATTTTTTGTCATTGTTCGTTTTTTGTTTGTTTTTTTTTCATTTTTTTCGTTTTTTGCCGTTTATGTTTGTTTTTGTTCGTTTTTGTTTATTTTTTGTCGTTTTTGCTCGTTTTGGGCCTCTTTTTATTTTTGGTCTTTTTTGCACATTCTTGACCTTTTTTTGTCACTTTTGCACTTTTTAAATCTTTTTGTCGATTTTGTACGTTTTATTTGTCGGTTTGCATATTTTTTATCGGTTTTGTTTTATTTGCACGTCTTTTGCCCTTTTTGCACATTTTTTATATCGTTTTTGGTCAATTTTTTACGTTTTTTTTTATCGTTTTTGGTCGATTTTGCACATTTTTTTGCCATTTTTGTATTTTTTATCGATTTTTGTCGATCTTGTACGTTTTTGACCATTTTTCACGTTTTTATCGTCTTTTATCGTTTTTTATCGTTTTTGGTCGATTTTGCACGTTTTTTCGCTTTTTTAATCCTTTTTGCTTTTTTGGGTCTTTTTCACTGTTTTTTGGTCGTTTATGCTCGTTTTTTCTTTATGTTTGTTGTTTTTGTCGTTTTTGGATTTTTTTTGCAAGTTTTTTAATCTTTGTTTTTTTTGCTCGTTTAATTTCCTTTCATTTTTGGTCTTTTTCGTATTTTTGTTTTTTGTCATTTCTGCTCCTTTTTACGTTTTTTATTTTTTTGCTCTTTTTTTATCGTTTTTTGTCGTTTTTTTTTTGTCGTTTTTCGTCTTTTTTCCTTTCATTTTTTGTTTTTTTTGTCAATTTTTTTTGTTTTTAGTCATTTTTAATCATTATTGGTCACTTTTTATGGTTTTCACATTTTTGATTTTTTTTTGTCGTTTTTTCTCTTTTATCGCTTTTTTCGTTTTTGGTTTTTTTTTTCCTTCCGTTTTGTTCGTTTGTCATTTTTTATATTTTTTATATTTTTTTCGTTTTTTGTCTTTCTAAGCAGAAAACAAACCATTTTTCCCTTATTTATTTATTATTTATTTATTATTTTTTTTTTTATTTTTTTTAAAAAATTATTGATCAACTTTTTTTTATTTTATGTTGTATTTAAAAAATAATAAATTAAAAACTTAATTACATTACATGGTAAACCAAACATATGAATGCAATTGACATTATATTACATGGTTTGATTACATGTTTCAACAAAACATAGTAATTTAATTGTAATTCCATTACATTACAAACTCAATTACATTACAAACCAAATTCCATTACGATTACAATTACATTACAATGAACCAAACACAACCTAAATTCTATCTCTATACATGCATTGGGCATAGATGTACGCACAAGTATAAATAGGACACAGCAGCAGTAGTAGTACTAGTAAGAGCATCAATTTTGATTTTAGTTAAATTTTGTAATACTTAAGCTGCAGTGGACACTTATCCATACTTAAAAATTGCTAGAAAACTAAGAGATACTCCAGATTTGGAACATATCCTAGAAAAAATAAATCTTACCAAACACATAAGACACTTTAAAAGTAATAATCTACACAATTTTTAATAATTTAGAGTATGTGATTGAAGTGTATCCACTGTGGTTGCTCTAATCCATGAAATTACAAGTCACTCCAACGTGAACTTGGATGTCACCTGGAGTTCCTTCATGCACTTCACTGGAACTTTTAAGCCTATAGTATTGGGAAAATGCTAAGTTTACTATAAAAATTTGGGTTAATTAGTTGTACCCCCCTATGGTTTGTACGTATTTTGGTAACTGTCCCTGTTGTTTCAAAAATAAAGAACATCCCCCTGACTGCTTAATTTTCCACTCATTTTCTTCTATGCACCAGAGGGTACAACTAATTAACTTTATAAACCAGGGGGTGTCCTTTATTTTTAAAACAACATGGACAGTTACCAAAATACGTACAAACAATATGGGGTACAACTAATTAACCCTAAAAATTTTACAACTTTCTTACAATCCACACCGACTCCCCTGCTAACATGGTCCCACCTATTCCCCAATCACAGGATGTCATGTAGGCGGTGGTAAAACATACAACCAAAAATTGGTTATAAGACCATCTCCAATGGGGGTTTCTATCTTCCCTATTTCTATGGAAGAAATCCATTTTAGAAAAAATTTCTTCCAATGGTGATTTCTATCACCATTTCTATCCTAGGTGGCAATGATGTAGGATGGAAATTTTCTAGGAGGGTTTCTACATGTAGAAACTCTCATAGAAATTCTCCTATCTCTCATGACAATTATTATTGGGCCCCACACCATTAAATTGGTCCTTTTACTATGTGACGCATAGGATAGAAATGGAGAACCATTGGAGAGCATTTTTGTATGTCTACAATTTCTATGTAGAAACTCTTCCAACTAGGATAGAAATCTCCTTAAAGTACAATGCCAAGTAGGATAAGAACTCAATTTTAGAAATCACCATTGGAGATGGTCTAAGCATAGCATTTCACAAAGCATTAATTCCTAAGTTCTCTATACCGACAACCACTAACGCGTCTGTAGCTCAGTGGATAGAGCGTCTGTTTCCTAAGCAGAAAGTCGTAGGTTCGACCCCTACCTGACGCGCTAGTTTTTAATTTCTTCTTCTCAAATTTGAGCGTAATAAGTTATGAAAATTTAGGAGAAGGTAATCGCCAAAAGAAATGGTGATATGGGGGTCTCCATTCATGTTGCCAATGTATTTGGAGGCATAAAAGTAACATTTCTTCTTTCTTTTTTCACTTCTTTAGATAATATGAAGTTGAGGGAGAAAATTATGTCGGCAGCATGTATTCTTTGATGAGACTTCGACTTTCACAATGGTTACCTTTTAAAATGTTCAATTTACAACGGTCACCAAGTCTTACTCTATTTATACTTTCTATTCCTACTCATTCACTCAGAACTCCATCTCCTACTCTTGAACACATGCACTCATGTGACACAAACTATAATGTTCCAAAGATCAATGCTGGAATCGATCCTCCTCAAATATGTAATGCGGATTTTGCATACGAGGACTTCCATACCAAAAACATGTAGTCGTTATTACCAACACTGCATCATTCAAGAAAATATAAGCATTAGATAACACATAATCGTAAGCATAACACAACATAATTACTAAATAACTTACTATCATCAAACTGATGTTGTCCATCGAGACAGATGTCCCACGCCATGTGTCTCGAATCTGGAAGTCCAACCTGAAAGTAGAGTCCGGACTCTAATCGTTGCATTTGTTCTGCCACGTGTGTAAGATAAATGTTCAAGGGGTATCACCTTCTTCATCCCGAACTGTCGCATAATACGATCAGTTGGATGAAACATGAAGGATCTGTGATATATGATATAATATCTATATAGACTCTGCTGACGTGTAGCGTGCATATCTCATTTGGAACACTGTAGGGCTGCCATTGAACCTATTATATGTTCCAAATTGAACTTACTACTTAAACATTTACTAAATTAACTATATAAATTTATATATGTGTGGATTATTGTCAAAAAGATGCCGGTAAATTGAGACTACTTCGTACAAACAATATGCCATATCTACATTCTCGGTCATCCACCGACAAGCGGACGGAAAAATCGCTCGTCCTCAGTAGGATTATGGCAAGTCAGAGGCCTACTGATACTGAAATGTACGTAGGATCAAATCAACAAAAAAATATACATATCAATTAGTGAAAACTAATTGATAGAATAAATGGCTAAATTACAACTTGATACCCTCAACTATTTCAGTTTTTTAACTTAATACCCTCAACTTTGATAGGTGCTAACTTGATATCCTAAAATCTTTTTTGACAAAATTGTCCCTCCTATCCATCCCTCCCCCTCAAACATCCAACCCCCCGGCGATATCCCCCCTCCAGCCGGCGACCTTCCCCTGCCCCCCAACCCCCCGCGCCTCCGACCCGCATGCCCCCAGCTGAGGCTGTCCCCTCCGGCAACTCAGTTACCCAGCTCAGCTCCGAGCCGGCCCACAGTACGGGGTGGGGGGAGGTCAGGGGAAGCAACTGCAGCCGGAGGCAGGGGCATAGGACGACGGTTCGAGGGTGTGGGGCGACGGGGTCAGGGGTGTCGCACTGGGCGAAATGGTCGCGAAGAGGGGCGCAGGGTTCACCGGGGGAGGCGACGGCGGGTATGGGGGTGCTCGCGGAGGGGTAGGGCATCCGGAGGGGGAGTAGTGGGTTAGGAAGAGAGGGGTAGTTTTGTGTTTTATAAAATTTTGGGCATCAACATAAAAATTAGTATATAATTAAGGGTATTAAGTTAGCATCTATCAAAGTTAAGAGTATCAAGTTGAACATTTTGGCTAGTTGAGGGTATCATGTTATAATTTAGCCAAATAAATAAACAAAAAATATACGCATATATGTAACAATGTAACACACCCACATATATTACTTGAAATCTGTCTGTCAGACAATTCACAAAACTTGTCATCTGATCATATAAGTAAGCTAATGTAACTGCACCCCATGCATGTTTTGTAGTTGCACATAAATCTTCGATAATGGCAAAAAGAGCACACTGATCTTATTTCCCCAAGCATCGGGAAATAGAAACCACTACCACAAAATAGTAAGTATGTCCTGGTGCAACACATGATCTGAAAATAACAATAAAAATATATCAGCTAAACTAAATAGTCTTAAGACATGACCTAGTGTAAAAAAAAACCTAATGGATATCCATAGATACGGTTCTATCCCAATGCGATCAATATATATATATAGTTGGACCAGAGCCAAGTGAACTTGACGCGAGTTTTCTTTCCTACGTGTCATATCCCTATTTTGATAATAGGTATATGATCGTATATGGGTTGTTTTCAAATTTCGTATTTGTTTAAAGTTATATTTATTTTTCTGGACTTGTGCTGGCCTTACTTGTTTAGGCCTGACATTTGATTATTGTTCCCATTGAATTGTTATTAATATTATTTTATTATTATTATTAGGGTTAACATGGTTAGCTTTTATTAAAATGTTTCTATTATTATTAATGTCATCATCCTTATTATTATTATTATTATTATTAATTTTATTAACCTAAATATCTACCCCCCCTCTCTCTCTAACCTAACCCTCTCACTCACTCAACCGAACCCCCTCCCCCTTTCTCTCAGCACTCCACTCTCCCCCCTACTGGAGCAGAACCCCCTCTCCCCCTCTCTCTCTCGTCGTCCCCGGCCAGCTCCGGCCACCACTGCCACCATCACCCCCAGCACTTCCCACCGCCGCCACCTCCGTCTCTCCCTCTCTTGCTGTTCCCGGCGCCCGCCACCACCGCAGCTGCCCCCTTTCTCCTCCGGCCTCCTGAGCGCCGTCGGCGCCCTCGTCTCCGCCGCCACCACCATCGTCCTCTTCTCCTCCTCCTCCGCCTCCTCTTCCAGGAGCCGCGTCGCCGTCGTCTCCGCCCTCTCCTCCGCGGCCCCCGGCCTCCCTCTGTCGCGACCACCACCACTCGTGGCCGCCGCCCTCTTCCCGGCCTGCCTGGCCGGAGCTCCTCCTCCTGCTGCTGTTCTCCTCTGCCGCCGGGAGCCCCCGACCCGACTTGGCCGAGCTCCACGACGGCCTTCGTCTCCTCCGCCCTTCTTCTCCGGCCAGCAGCGCCGCCCCGACTTGGCTCCTGCTGCTGACCACCCTCCCCCGCTGGTGGTCCGACCCGACCCGACCTGGCCGAGACCCCCTCTGGTGAGCTCCGCCGCCCTCCTCTCTCCCCTCCTCGGGCTGTGAGCTCCTCGGGGAGCGAGCCCCTCGATCCGCGTGCCTCGGGCAGCGTGCTGCCTCGAGCAGTGCGCTGCCTCGTGCAGCGTGTTCCTCGGGCAGCGCACCCTCGGTTGGTGTGCTTCCTCGTATTTTTGGGTCGTGTGCACCTCGGTGTACGTGTCGCCTTGTTTTACGTGTACCTCGGTCTACGTGCTGCCTTGGGCAGCGAGACGCCTCGAGCCCCGCACTGCCTCGGGCAACGTGCCATCTCGGTTTGCGCACCGTCTCGTTTTCCGTGCCTCGGCCTTTGTGCCTTTCTTGATTTTCGTGCCGCATCGATTCGCGTGCATGCATCGATTTGCATGACCGTCTCGGTTTGCGTGCTGTGTTGGACTCCGTACCGCATCGATTCGCGTGTGCACCTCGATTTGTGTGCCGAATAGGTTTACGTGCTCTTTGGACCTTGGGTCGTCTCGATTTACGTGTACGTCTCGATTTACGTGCACGTTTATGTTTCTCGTTCGTCTCGATATTCGTGTTCTCTCGATTCTCGTACGCGTCTCGATATACGTGCGCGTCTCGGGTTGCGTGCCCGTATCGGTCTGCGTGCTTCAGTTTCTGTGCCAGATCCCTGCGCTGCTTGCGGGACCCGCTCGGTATAGCCTCCTGCCATCCTCCGTGCTTCATGTTTTTATTTTATTATTAATTCTAATGATTGTTTATTATATGTTCTGAGGACCTCGATGGACGTGCTAGCTTGGATCCAGATCGCCGAAGACTTGCTTACCTAGCCGAGCCCTCTAGGCAAGTATCCCTTGCTCATCGACGGCTCTTGCCCTCTCTCCTGGATTTTTATTGTATTTAATTAATTTGTACTTGTAAATTGTATAATCATGATTAGTGTAGCCTAGTAGTAGAACTGCCATGATGAAAACCTAGATTAGCTTGGTCCGATACAGGGGTAGACCGTATCGGACAACTCGGATGGGTCATCCACACCTCCGAGGACACGAGCACGACTCACATGTATGGATTGTCCCCATATGCCCCGTGTCCGACTCGCTGTCGGGTAACGGCTTTGGCTAACTGTTTCTATGACTTTGTTTGTGGTTTGGATATGACTGTGGGTCTTGGTGCGCCCTGCGTGGCGATTCTTGCTGCATGTGTTGGTTTGGCGCCCAGTACGCATTGTAGTGCTGCTGGAGGCCGAGACTTAGTGTTCTCGGCTAGGGTTGGTGCCCAGTGCGCATCGTAGTGCTACTGGAGGTCGAGACTTAGTGTTCTCGAATTACGATTCTGCGGCGGGTTGCGCCGAGTGGATTTTAGCCCCAATTCGTAGGGTGCTCCCGTCCAGAATACAAAGGAGACTCTGTCAGATTTTTCCAGAATTCTCGGTTGGGAATTTGGTTCGAAGGATTGGGCAGTGCCATTCCTTTGGTTTGCGGGACTGAACTCATGCATGTTCTTCTTGGTATAGCATCCCTGATCTCATTGCCTGCTAGGTAGACTCCCGACTAGATTAGTCGCCTAGCGTCTTGACTTGTCTTGTCCGTCGGATTGTGTAAGGAGAGCGGTTCTATACGGGTGAAGGTCTGCAACCCTGGTCCTTGTTTGGTTTAAGGGTTGTGGATCTGATCCAGAGTGGTTCACGCAATCCTTACCTTTTCGACGGTATTACCCATTGGACTCTTGACTCGTGATTCTTCCTTTAGATGGTGTTCTAGTTTAGTTTGTTATCTCATTGTCTGTCCTGTCCGCCGGATTGTGTAAGGAGAGTGGTTCTACTCGGGTGAGGGTCTGCAACCCTGGTCCTTGTTTGGTTTAAGGGTTGTGGATCTGATCCAGAGTGGTTCACACAATCCTTGCCATCTTCCGACGGCGTTGATTAGTGTTGACCCGTGTGTTGGGATTATGATTTTATTCGAGGATTGACTATGAGGAGATATGATATTGAGATAGTGATTATGATAGACTAAGTGGATTCTTAGATAGTGTTGCTAGTTCTTCGGTGATGTCTAATTTGATCAGATATGTCTTTGAGGACTTTTGGATTTTGATACTGGTGCGAGTGTCTCGCGAACGAGGAGAATATCGAGGGTATTATTATATGATTTTTACTCGACTTCCCAAATGCCCAATTCGGTACCTTTGTGTATTCCGGTAGTTAGAGAACCTGGTTGATTGCTGTGTCTTGGTAGTTGAGGGACTTGTTTTCTAGTGGCTTGTGATCATTGTCTAGGAGGATTCTTGTGAGTCTGAGGGCCTAGCATTGTTAGGGGGAATGAGATTGGTATTTGGTGGTTGTCTTTATTGACGTGATATTCACTCCCTCATGGATGGGAGACACTTGATAGATTGATTTGGTGGATAGACCGACTTGATGATTGGAGCTGTAGGCTCCCATATATGCTTGAGATGTTATTATAGTAGAGATTCTGGTCTTGTACTTGACCTGATATCCATGCCACGATGTGGGCAGATGACTTCTTGTGACTGACAGAGTTGTCCTTGTCCCAGACCTGACTACCTGTATCCGTGCTATAAGTCCAGCTTACCCCGTGAGGTACTGGCCCTGACCTTGCACTGCGGTGCCCTTTGTCTATTGGCACTTTGAGGTGCTACTTCCATGATTATATGGCATTGCGATGCCATCTTGATATTCTGGCTATATTATATGATTACCTGCACGGGTATCTGGTAGTTGGCCTATAGTTTTAGCGTGGTTAGGGTTGCTTGCTTGCTTGTTGCATAACACTAAGGATGGATCACAACTGGGACTATAGGTGCCGAGGCTGATTCTTACTTAGCGTTCTCGTACTGAGGTACGACATCTAGGAGGATGAGCATGTGACCACGGCATGTGATTCCGGATAAATGTAGGGTTAATCTAGGCAACTAAAAATGGTAGAAGCATTGGGAGGGAACGGAATCCCGAGATCGTGCATTACCGGCCGCCACAGGCTCGTCCTGGCACGTCGGGGTTGGTCCGCCACGGATATGGCAGTATCCGACTACTATATGTACTCCTGCTTAGCACGGTGGCCTTCCGAGGGACCGTGCATACCTACCTGCTATGTGTTATTTGGCTTCGCTAGCCCTTGCGGGATATAGCACGATCTGAGGATTCCTATATTGCATTGTTGGGGTAACCCAACCACCACATAGACAGCCGTAGACATTTGAGTGGCCGCTTATTTACATAATTGTTTGGCTTGTTGCTTGCTAAGCTGGCTGGCACGTAACGCTGTTCCGGTGCAGTAATTCATTCCCTTATTCTTGTTTGATGTAGGGATGGGTTACTGTTTCCGATGACCGACTACGATCTCCAGTTAGCGATGCAGGCATTAGTGTATGTTAGGATGATTGTGATGATTGTTGAGTTACTTTTGGGAATAACTGAGGAACATGGACTATCGTGGTGCATGATCCAACCCATGTTCTTGTTTGATTATTGGGTTGGTTATTGTGCTACGATAGGCTATCGACCGAGGTTACGACCAGAATACTTTTAATTGTTGGATTGTTATCGTGCGTTGGTACCGCACGATCCCTTACCTCATTTACTGTTTTTAGATGCTATTTCTGTTATATTATATCCTGCTGATTTTCTTTGCCCGTCCTTGAGCCTTCCTTTCTGGTACTTGCTATGGTTGGCCTGACCAACCCTGGATTGTTCCCAGATTGTCTGTAACCGACCATGTGGATCTTTCAGACTTGACTTGGAGGACGTGCTTCAGTTCCTGACCTTGAGGGAACTGTGTGGGAAGGTATTCTTGTCTACATTATTTCTTATTATAGACTCTCTGATTATCATATGAGTATTTCCTGTTTTTATATGATTTATCTCTCTTGTCGTTATTTCATTGATTATTGCATGTGGATAAGAGATCGGTTTTAGGCCATAGACTGCTTGCATGCTAGGATATCCAGCAAGATTGACAGCCACGATCACCGTATACGTTTTATACCTCATACGGAGTAGCTGGCCTAGTCCGTCCCAGTATTTCGGTACTGGGGCGTGACAAGATTTTAGTGGTGGCCCATGCAGGTCTCGTTTTGAGATATTGTTGGGTATCACATGATTGTTGATCTCAGTTCACTATTCCTTGGGATTCTAACTTGCTACACTTGCCCTTCGCTCCCTTGAACTTGTGAATTGGTCCCCATCTCTACCTGGACCTATTTTGCTTTGCCCTGTCTCATTTGTTGTTATCTACCCCTGATCCTTGTTTGATCGATGTGATCCTATAGTTGGTCATGTCGATCGTTTTATCCGATGAGATGTCATCTTATCTCCATCGTTGGGTTACTTGATTATCTGTCTTGGGTTCTGTACTCTCTACCGGTGTTTCACCTTGGTTGATTTCTTGTTATCCCTTTCGTGCATTGACTTCGTGTTGACTTAGTATCATTATCGCCCTCTTCGAGCGTTGGCTGGATTGCTGCGGAATGAAGATTCCATTTGGACTCTGAGATTGGATATTTTAACATTTGTTGAGTATCCAGTGGATGTTCTTGTATGAATTCAGCTCCTTTGATTCGGGATATTTTCGGACTCATGATTATCTATTTCAGATATTATTATGTTTATAGATATACTTTCTATACATTACATTTTGATATGGATCCTTGGTTTGTAATATTTTTCTACGGATATGGAGTATTTTCCTAGAAAAGCTATCTTGTGGTTATTATTGAAGATATTTTCGGATGTGTGTTACGATTCACCTGGATTTTGGATTTTGATGGTTTTCTAGGACTCATTATATTGTTAGAGATTTTGTGATTTTAGTTATTCGGATGTTTGGGTTATGGATTTGATTCGTTTTGGATATTTGTCAAGAGTACCGGATGACCCTAGTATACCTTGACGGCGTGGTAACGAAAGTTGCAGCCGCTCGATTATAGTGCCCTGATGCATCTTTTGCAGCCATTCCGGATGGCGCGGCAAGGAATGATCATGACACACATTTTTCGGATATTAGGAACTACGGTCATCGGTTCGAGACAGATATCCTGTATTTTATGATTTATGAGGATTTTTATGCAGTTGGGATTTTACGTTTTCTGACATTATTTTCGACATTCTATACTTGTTTTGATTTATGGGGTTATTTCGTGTATGCGAGACCTTGATTTTCGAGATTCTTTCGATGTTTTGGATTTACCTTACGAGTTGATTTATTTATCTAGACCTTGTTCTCTTTGACGTTTTCATATTGAGATTTTGTTCTTTTCAAATTTTATTACTTGATTCCTGTAAGGTGGGTAGAGTTTCCATGATATGTATGTACTAGTTTTGAAAATATTATATTACATGATTTCGAAATTTCGAGGACGAAATTTTTGTAAGGTGGGTAGGATGTCATATCCCTATTTTGATAATAGGTATATGATCGTATATGGATTGTTTTCAAATTTCGTATTTGTTTAAAGTTATATTTATTTTTCTGGACTTGTGCTGGCCTTACTTGTTTAGGCCTGACATTTGATTATTGTTCCCATTGAATTGTTATTAATATTATTCTATTATTATTATTGGGGTTAACAAGGTTAGCTTTTATTAAAATATTTCTATTATTATTAATGTCATCATCCTTATTATTATTATTATTATTATTATTATTATTAATTTTATTAACCTAAATATCTACCCCCCCCCTCTCTCTAACCTAACCCTCTCACTCACTCAACCGAACCCCCTCCCCCTTTCTCTCAGCACTCCACTCTCCCCCCCTACTGGAGCAGAACCCCCTCTCCCCCTCTCTCTCTCGTCGTCCCCGGCCAGCTCCGGCCACCACCGCCACCATCACCCCCAGCACTTCCCACCGCCGCCACCTCCGTCTCTCCCTCTCTTGCTGTTCCCGGCGCCCGCCACCACCGCAGCTGCCCCCTTTCTCCTCCGGCCTCCTGAGCGCCATCGGCGCCCTCGTCTCCGCCGCCACCACCATCGTCCTCTTCTCCTCCTCCTCCGCCCCCTCTTCCAGGAGCCACGTCGCCGTCGTCTCCGCTCTCTCCTCCGCGGCCCCCGGCCTCCCTCTGTCGCGACCACCACCACTCGTGGCCGCCGCCCTCTTCCCGGCCTGCCTGGCCGGAGCTCCTCCTCCTGCTGCTGTTCTCCTCTGCCGCCGGGAGCCCCCGACCCGACTTGGCCGAGCTCTACGACGGCCTCCGTCTCCTCCGCCCTTCTTCTCCGGCCAGCAGCGCCGCCCCGACTTGGCTCCTGCTGCTGACCACCCTCCCCCGCTGGTGGTCCGACCCGACCCGACCTGGCCGAGACCCCCTCTGGTGAGCTCCGCCGCCCTCCTCTCTCCCCTCCTCGGGCTGTGAGCTCCTCGGGGAGCGAGCCCCTCGATCCACGCGCCTCGGGCAGCGTGCTGCCTCGAGCAGTGCGCTGCCTCGTGCAGCGTGTTCCTCGTGCAGTACACCCTCGGTTGGTGCGCTTCCTCTTGTTTTTGGGTTGTGTGTACCTTGGTGTACGTGTCGCCTTGTTTTGCGTGTACCTCGGTCTACGTGCTGCCTTGGGCAGCGGGATACCTCGATCCCCGCGCTGCCTCGGGCAACGTGCCATCTCGGTTTGCGCACCGTCTCATTTTTCGTGCCTCGGCCTTGTGCCTTTCTTGATTTTCGTGCCACATCGATTCGCGTGCATGCATCGATTTGCATGACCGTCTCGGTTTGCGTGCTGCGTTGGACTCCGCACTGCATCGATTCGCGTGCGCACCTCAATTTGTGTGCCGAATCGGTTTACGTGCTCCTTGGACCTTGGGTCGTCTCGATTTACGTGCACGTCTCGATTTACGTGCACGTTTATGTTTCTCGTTCGTCTCGATATTCGTGTTCTCTCGATTCTCGTACGCGTCTCGATATACGTGCGCGTCTCGGGTTGCATGCCCGTATCGGTCTGCGTGCTTCAGTTTCCGTGCCAGATCCCTGCGCTGCTTGCGGGACCCGCTCGGTATAGCCTCCTGCCATCCTCCGTGCTTTATGTTATTATTTTATTATTAATTCTAATGATTGTTTATTATATGTTCTGAGGACCTCGATGGATGTGCTAGCTTGGATCCAGATCGCCGAAGACTTGCTTACCTAGCCGAGCCCTCTAGGCAAGTATCCCTTGCTCATCAACGGCTCTTGCCCTCTCTCCTGGATTTTTATTGTATTTAATTAATTTGTACTTGTAAATTGTATAATCATGATTAGTGTAGCCTAGTAGTAGAACTGCCATGATGAAAACCTAGATTAGCTTGGTCCGATACCGGGGTAGACCGTATCGGACAACTCGGATGGGTCATCCACACCTCCGAGGACACGAGCACGACTCACATGTATGGATTGTCCCCATATGCCCCGTGTCCGACTCGCGGTCGGGTAACGGCTTTGGCTAACTGTTTCTATGACTTTGTTTGTGGTTTGGATATGACTGTGGGTCTTGGTGCGCCCTGCGTGGCGATTCTTGCTGCATGTGTTGGTTTGGCGCCCAGTACGCATTGTAGTGCTGCTGGAGGCCGAGACTTAGTGTTCTCGGCTAGGGTTGGTGCCCAGTACGCATCGTAGTGCTACTGGAGGTCGAGACTTAGTGTTCTCAATTGCGATTCTGCGGCGGGTTGCGCCGAGTGGATTTTAGCCCCAATTCGTAGGGTGCTCCCGTCCAGAATACAAAGAAGACTCTGTCGGATTTTTCCAGAATTCCCGGTTGGGAATTTGGTTCGAAGGATTGGGCAGTGCCATTCCTTTGGTTTGCGGGACTGAACTCATGCATGTTCTTCTTGGTATAGCATCCCTGATCTCATTGCCTGCTAGGTAGACTCCCGACTAGATTAGTCGCCTAGCGTCTTGACTTGTCTTGTCCGTCGGATTGTGTAAGGAGAGCGGTTCTACACGGGTGAAGGTCTGCAACCCTGGTCCTTGTTTGGTTTAAGGGTTGTGGATCTGATCCAGAGTGGTTCACGCAATCCTTGCCTTTTCGACGGTATTACCCATTGGACTCTTGACTCGTGATTCTTCCTTTAGATGGTGTTCTAGTTTAGTTTGTTATCTCATTGTCTGTCCTGTCCGCCGGATTGTGTAAGGAGAGTGGTTCTACTCGGGTGAGGGTCTGCAACCCTGGTCCTTGTTTGGTTTAAGGGTTGTGGATCTGATCCAGAGTGGTTCACACAATCCTTGCCATCTTCCGACGGCGTTGATTAGTGTTGACCCGTGTTGGGATTATGATTTTATTCGAGGATTGACTATGAGGAGATATGATATTGAGATAGTGATTATGATAGACTAAGTGGATTCTTAGATAGTGTTGCTAGTTCTTCGGTGATGTCTAATTTGATCAGATATGTCTTTGAGGACTTTTGGATTTTGATACTGGTGCGAGTGTCTCGCGGAACGAGGAGAATATCGAGGGTATTATTATATGATTTTTACTCGACTTCCCAAACGCCCAATCCGGTACCTTTGTGTATTCCGGTAGTTAGAGAACCTGGTTGATTGCTGTGTCTTGGTAGTTGAGGGGCTTGTTTTTAGTGGCTTGTGATCATTGTCTAGGAGGATTCTTGTGAGTCTGAGGGCCTAGCATTGTTAGGGGGAATGAGATTGGTATTTGGTGGTTGTCTTTATTGATGTATTCACTCCCTCATGGATGGGAGACACTTGATAGATTGATTTGGTGGATAGAC